>QANW01000563.1:868655-921042 GCA_003254865.1 Dryas drummondii
TTTTTTTTTTTTTTTTTTTTTTTTTTTTGTTTTGAAGTGTAAATGGCATGTGAAAAGACGAAAAATACCCTGCTGGTAAGGCACGTGAAAGACACATGATGCAGTTTAAACGTCTGTTAAGACAGAAGTGCACAAAAGTCCTTTATTGAACCTTAAAAGTTAAAACAAAGTGGACTCCTCAATTGGAAAAAATTGAATGTGACATCCTCAACTACAAAATTGTGTAAATGTCACGTCCTTTTGCTCTAATTTTCCCATCTTAAAACGATGTTTAAAGAAGATTTGAACATGTTTGGCGACAAGAAGAGACGGTGAGCCTTGTCGGACTGGCAAGGAGATGTTGCCGGAACCAGACTTGTCGATGATGGTGGGGGGTTAATGGTGACTGTGGGGAGGGACTGAGGGAGGAGGGCTATGGGCTGGGTTTTCCATTTTTGTTTTTGGTTATTTCTTTTTTTTAATTATTTTATTTTAAAAGTTTATTGGTTTTGTTTTATTGTTTTTATCTATGTAGCCATTTTTAAAAGCCACATCAATGCTTAGTGGTAGGGCATGTGTGTGCCATATCGAAAGATAACAGTATTCTTGATGGAAAATGTAACGGAGGTATAAAATTAACACAGAATGAAAGTTGAGGTATGTTTGTGCAATTTTTTGAAGTTGAGATACTAACTTGAAAATGGCGGTATAGTTGAGGTATTTACGTGTAATTATATATATACAGACTCCTTAAGGTGTGAGATCCCATATTTAGGCTTATTTATGGGATCCCTCATTGGGTCCACTCCACATTGTATTTTGATAATCGAAAAAGTCTACTTTTTTGGTCTCTATTGAAGGATCGTGCTTGCAAAATCTTAGGTTAATTGAAAATTATTTGACCATTGATTAAATGATCACCATTTCAAGTGTTTATTGAAAATATTTTGTTCGTCTATTTATTTGATCAAAGTTTGATAACTTAATGGTTTCCGATTTGTTTAATTTTTTGCAAGGATGATATTTAAATATAGACTTAAAAAATAGATGGTTCGGATCATTGAAATACTATATGGAGTGGCCCCCTATGAGGGATCCCACAAATATATATATATAGAAAGACTTTATTGTAGGATCCTACAAATAAAATTATTTGTAGGATACCTCATGGGGCGCACTCCCATATATTTTCAACAATCCGAACCGTCTATTTTTAGATCTCTATTCATAAATTATCCTTTCAAAAATTTAGTCAAATCGAAAATCATTTGCATATCTAACTTTGATCAAACAAATAGACGAACCAAAATTTTTTGATAAAACCGTCCATTTGTTTAATCAAAGTTAGATAGACAAATGATTTCTGATTTGGCTAATTTTTTGCAAGAATGATTTATAAATAAAGGGCTAAAAAATAGATGGTTCGGATTGTTGAAAAACTATATAGGAGTGGGCCCCATGAGATATCCTACAAATAATTTTATTTGTAGAATCCTACAGTAGCCTTCCAATAAGGGATCCCTCATTTAGTGTTAAATGAGGAATTCTCATATGGGGCCCACACGGATCGTTTTGTGTCGATCCAAACAGTCCATTTTTTACATCTTCATTGATAGATTATCCCTGTAAAAAATTAGCCAAATCTGAGACCGTTAAAATATCTAATTTGGATCAAACAAATGGACGAACAACAAGTTCATCTATAAACACCTAAACTTTGACTGCTTAATCAAACGGGTAAATAGTTTCGATTTAGGCTAATTTTTTGCAGTGTATATATATATAGGGAGCTCCAAGTAAGGATGTCCTTACTTTAAGAAAAGTAAGAATATCATCTTTTTGAACCACCTAATAACGAAGTTCAATGATCGGAACCGTCTAGTTTTTAGGTCCATCCTCAAGGGTTGTCCCTTTAAAAAAATCAGCCAAATCGGTAATTGTTTGATCATCTAAATTGTGCCGACAAATATAGTCCATCGGATAAAATTGAAATGTTGTTGTTAGTAATAAACTAGCTAAATAGTTTCTGATTTGGCTGATTTTTTGCAAGAGTGATCTTTAAATGATGCCCTAAAATATGAACAATTCTGATAATTAAAATGTAGACCCAAAAATGATGTTCTTACTTTTCTTAAAAGTAAGGACATCCATACTTAGATGGGTCGGGTCATTCAAATGAGGTATACTTCATTTTATTCATAATGAGGTATGACTTGTGTGACTTATTTCGCATTGTATTTCAACGATCGAAACCGTATATTTTTTAAGTTTCTATTCAAAGATCAACTCTGCAAAAAATTAGATAAATTGAAAACTATTAAGACATCTATTTGTGATTGAATAAATAGACGAGCATAATGATTTTGATAAACTCTTGAAATGATGATCATTTAATCAAATAGTTTAATGGTTTTTTGATTTGTCTAATTTTTTGTAAACATGATCCTTGAATGGGGACTTAGAAAATTAATAGATTTGATCATCGAATTATAATGTAAACTAGATCCCACAAGTCATACCTCATTATGATTAAAATATAGAAAACTAGGCTTATTATCTACTTTCCTCCCCCCCCCCCCNCCCCCCCAAAGAATTTTTTCAATCTCATGTTACCACTTGTAAGAAAAAGTGTCTCACTTAACCACGTGGCAAGGACATACCCAGCACACCTAGACCATTACTCCAGCCACTTGTACAGACAATTAAGAAATTTTTTTAATATTTTAAAAAATCAATTAAAAAAAAGAACTCTCATCTCCTTCCTTCCTCCCTCCCCCACCCGAGCACCCCCACCCTATCTTCTTCATCGGCAACGATGGAAGTCGCCGGAGAGTCCTCATGTTCGTCACCTACTCCGCCGACCACAACCACCCTTGGTCTGCTTATCGCAACCACTGATGAATTCCCTTTGTCGTTAGCTTATTATAGGCTTGATTATGTGTGATGGTCATTTGCTACTCATATCATTTAAACATTACTCAGTTAGTATCTTTTTATTTTCTTTCCCTAAATTGTAATTGTCTATTTGCTAGATGGCAAACATCTAGACATATATGCATCTTTAACCGTAGATCTACTAGATAAGGTTATTTTCTCCATATATCATCTATTAACAACTGTAAGAACATTATAAAATAAATTAAGAATTACTTTTTCTCTATAATTATGTTTCTCTCTGCAGTGGCACTCACCATTTGGTATCAGAGCCCTCTCCATGGGCACCAATCGCACACCTCCGCCAGAACCTACTCTGCTGGAACTTTGTTTTCAGTCTCTCCATGACCATACGACTTTGGAGCTTCAAGAGTTGTGTGAGCTTGTGTTGGGTCTCTCTTCCAGACAAGCGGAAGATCGCAACGCCATGATGGAAGTGCTGCGCGTCCCAAATCGCCGATGGGTGTTGGGCACTTCTTTCGTCCCCACTTTCGGTTCCTACTCAACCCACCCCTCTCCACTCGTTCCCACATATGTGCCCCCCATCTCTTCTTCTCTCCCTCCCTCCCCTGCCCCAGAAAATGTTGAAGATTTCAATATAAATATATAATTATATATTTAAAGTGTCATATATATTTTGAATAGATTCAAATAAATAAGCCTCTGTATGTAACAGAGGGTTTGGACACGTACCTATGTTTAAGTTCAAAAGATGCCTTATCATTTGAACACTTGTATCTAAATTGAATGGATGCAACTAACATTTCATTTGAAAAGGCATCTACGTTCAAAGTGAATGGATGTCTCTGACACCCATTCAGTTACATATAAACTCACATATGCCAACAGTTTGAACATATCAGAAATCCAATTGGTTTCTTTGCTCTTTCTCCTCTCCTCTTCCTCATATCATACAATTTCCTTCTTGAATTTTCTAAGAGAATTCTTTGATTTTGCTATATCACAGATTCTAGACTTTATTGTATCCTGGAAATGATTTGCCAAGAACCTGTTAGCAAACTCGTTTGAGTAGGGGCAAATAACACTTTAAAGAAACGATCCAAATCGTACCTCAAAGTTGTTCTCCATATTTCTACAACTACTCTAACAAAAAATTTCTCATCTATCCCACCCAATCTTGTTCCTATTGGCAGCTCATCCACACCCCTTCTCTGCGCCCTCTATATGCCCACTCCCCATACACACCCACCCATCTTCTTCTTCCAAATTCCAACATCCCTCCCTCCAGACCCCTTCCCCACAACCCAATTTCACTGCATCCTCCGCCTCTTACGCCCAATCCCCCCCATTATTATTACCGAGACAACCACCATGATCCATTTCAGCCATTTTTGCGCAATTTGCGCTTGGACTTGGATCGATTTATTGGCGAGGATCCTCTTGACTGGCTGACTCGGGCTGAACTGTACTTCGACCATTACTAATAAAATATTGTCGAGGTTGTTTGTGTAACTTTTATGCAATGAATGGTTGATATTGGAATGGAGGATTATATATATTCATTTTATCAAAAAAATATAGACGGAATTATATGGGTTTTTTTTTTTTTTTTGGTGTGTGATCAAGATGGAATCATAGTTATTAGTAGCTTTTTTTTTTTTTTTGGTCATTTATTGTTCATGTTCATTGAATACTTGGTTGATTGTTTTTCTATTTTATACTTTTATGGCTTTTTCTTGTTTGTTACTTATTTTTGATAGCACCTAGTACATGTTATACAAAAAACATAATCTATTTCTATATTATTATGGGGTGCCATAATATTTTGTTTCTAAGATTTTATTGTAGTGGCATGTATTCTATAATTCACAACACTTGTTTGTTTCTAACATTTTATTGTAGTGGCATATGATGTAATATTTGTGAATTATAGTACCCTTTACTATATTATTATTGTGGGACCATATATGAAATATTCTAGGATAGGACCATGGTTTATTCTAGCATGGGACCTATGCATTCTCATGGAAAAATCATGGGTCCTATCCATTCTCATGGAAAAAGGAAGAGACCTATCAATTCCCATGGAAAAGTGAGGGGACCTATTCATTATCATGGGTCTATTGGAAAAGGCATGGAAATATAGGTCCCATGGTGTTAGACGAATATGACCTATATTTTGAGAGACCTATAAGTTAAGTGGCCATGGATAAACTTTACATGGGACCTATGTCACTCATTTGGAATGAGTCCGGAGAAAATAAGAGAAGGGCATAGGGCCCCTAGACATTACATGAAGGTGGGGGTGCCTTGACTTAAATGATAGGACCTATGCTCTTATAAATCTAATGGGACCTATAGACAAGATTCTATCACTTATAACATTGGGGGCATGAAACACCATAAATTGGAGGACCCATTGAACACACAGTAAGGGAAACAACCCTCAAACTCATTAGGAGGGTCGGATGCTTCCAAGCATATGGATACATCTGAGCCTATGGATCCCTCCGAGCTTGCGGATAGGTTCGAATTTCTATCCAATCTCACGGATGCATTCAATTGAGAACCCATAGAGGTATTACCACACTACCCACGGTTCAAGGGACCTAGGAACTCAATGTTCTATTAGGATACTAACTCCCATATGGATCAAAATGGCTTGAATCCTTCACAAATGAGGATTCAAGTATAGGAGTTAGTTCAGTTCCTGGTGATTACAAGTCTAACCAACTTGCAATCCTAACGCCATAGGGATTAAAGCATCCCCTATATATAGACTCTCATAAAATCATTCAAAGGTATGTAATTTTAGAGATCTAAGCCGACTGCTTTGAGTTGATATTGATCTTGCTTACTGACTTGATCGTCGAAGAGCTTTTGGCCGACACCACACCGGTGTCACCATACCTCCGAAGGTTCCGCAGGTTTTTTTTTGTTTACAGGACCCATCGTTTTCTGAGTTTAGCTATTTGGAGAATTCGTGTTACAACAATTATGTTTGATTTTTTAACTAGTAGCTAATCTAAAATGTTATTAAATTTTAGTATTTAAACTAAAAAACTATTGAAACTTGGTACCTAAAATCAACGGACCTATAATATTATTAGTTGTCCTCTTCCATTCATGTGTCATGCGACTCATGCCTCTAATATTCATCTCCCTGAACTTCTCCATGTCTATATGTTTTGTTTCTTTAGATTTGTCAAAGAGTGGAAAAAGTATCTTGAATATGAGGCTGAAGTTATGAAGGACGTGCCCAATTCGAAAGTTGGTGAGAATGTCTACAACTCAGGGAGATGGATGCCCCCAGCAACTGGCAAGCTGCGTCCGGAAGTTTGGTGATACTTTTTCAACTACAGTTACATTTGTGGTTAACTCCTGTTGGTTAATTTGTTCTCTTAATGCATGTTTTTGTGAAATAAAAATGCACCAGGAAACCTCTTTTATATGTTTGCAAATACAACAGTAAGACTAATTTTGTTTCCTTCATATCATTCTCTTCTTCATTGACATAAGAGTTGAGATGGAATGTTTGGTGGTTGTAGCAGAGATCGTATTATGGGATGGACTGATAACCATCCGTTTACTTTGAAAATGCCTATGTTGAATTTGATAATGTGTATTTCATCTTTGGTAAACATTGTACATAAAGCAGAGTTATATAGGAGGAAACGACACTAACTAAGAACCATCCTAACTGGCTAAGAACCAATGGACAATGTACAAAGTCCATCACCACTAATCTCTCCTAACTATAAGCCTTAAATTTAGGCCTTGGAACTAATTACAAGAGAACAGAGCTGTAGCCTTAAATAAAGGAACCACAGCTAACAGGAAAAGTATGAAGGTGGTTAATCATAACCTTACCCCTAAGCTAGCTAAGGTGGTGATAACAACCTATATACGTTTCTTCCAATACTCCCCCTCAAGCTGGATCAAGGATATTCATTGAGCCAAGCTTGAATAATAGTCGTTGAAACTGAGCTGAGGCAAGAGCTTTAGTAAAAATGTCTACAAGTTGATCATGACTAGCTGCGAGTGTACACTGTCTTGATTACCTTGGATTGAACTTGATGTCGAACAAAATGACAATCAACCTCAATATGCTTTGTTCGTTCGTGGAACACGGGATTAGTAGCAATGTGCATGGCAGCCTGATTATCACAATGCAGATGTATGGGCTCATTGCATTCAAAACCTAATTCACACATTAAGCCCTTCAACAATATAAGCTCACAAACTGTGGATGCCATAGCTTGATACTCAGCCTCTGCGCTGGATCGAGAAATGACGGTTTGTTTATTACTTTTCCAGGTAACCAAATTGCCTCCAACGAATGTGCAATAACCGGTTGTGGATTTCCGATCCAGAGCATTGCTTGCCCAGTCTGCATTGGTGTACCCCATAATTTTGAAATGACCATTGTTCTTCATACTTATTCCCCGACCAACTGACCCCTTCAAGTATCGCAAGATTCTTTTGACAACCTAGAGATGGTGAGTAGTTGGAGAATGCATGAATTGACTGACCAGACTTACTGCGTAAGTGATATTTGGTTTTGTGATGGTGAGATATATAAGCTTGCCAACAAGACGTTGATAATAACTAACATCCGAGAGAGGGTCTCCTTTGATAGCCATCGTAAGTTTGCTATCAAGAGGTGTGCGAGCAGGCTTGCTATCCTTCATATCTGCCTCATCAAGAAGATCAAGAACATATTGTCGTTGATTCAAGAAGAGACCTTTGGAGGAAGTAGCCATTTCAATCCCAAGGAAGTATTTCAATGGTCCAAGGTCTTTAATGGCAAATTGTTTATGCAAAGCTGACTTAAGAGAGTTGATCCATATTGTCTCTTGTGATGATAAGATCATCCACGTACACAAGAACCACCAACTTACCAGCTTCACCATTGCGAACGAACAATGAGGAATTAGCATGACTGCGCTTAAAACCAGATGCTAGAAGAACCGAGCTCAATTTCGAGTACCAAGCACAAGGAGATTGCTTCAAGCCATATAAGGCTTTGTGGAGTTTGCAGACCATACCAGGCTCACTTTCTCGTGGACGTTCAGGGGGTATCCTCATATAGACCTCTTCCTCGAGATCTCCATGTAAAAATGTATTTTTTACATCCATTTGATAGAGGGACCAACCATGATTTACAGCAACGGACAATAAAACTCGAACTGTGTTCATCTTAGCAACTGGAGCAAAGGTCTCCTTATAATCTATGCCAAAAGTTTGAGTGAATCCACGAGCCACTAGTCTTGCCTTATGCCGTTCAATTGACCCATCAGAGTTGAACTTAACCTTGTAAATCCATCTGTTCCCCACTACCTTTTGACCTTTGGGAAGCTTGACAATGCTCCAGGTTTGATTTTTGTCCAGTGCTTGAAGTTCATCATGCATAGCTTTCTTCCACACTGATGAATGGCTAGCCTCCTCAAAGTTTCTTGGTTCGACCTCTCTCAATATGTGGAGCAGAGAGCTTGTTGTAGTTGACAAACTGATGGAGAAGGTATCTGGTTGCATAAGTCACATAGTCTGCATTCTTGCTGGTGGACGTCTGTCTCGTGATGGATTTCTCTGAGGTTCTGGAGTGTTCTCATGCAATGCTTGCTGCTGATCTGGAAGAATGATATTTTCTGGTACATCTGCAATGTCTTCACGTGGCCTGACAGTATGTTCAAGGCTTGAGATGTCTGCAATGTCTTCAAGAAATCTATCAGCAAGTTCAAAGCTTGAGATGTCTTTAACAACTTCAACTGGAATTGGTGTGGGAAAGGCTTCAAAGAAAGTCTCCCCATGAAATACATTTTCTGATGACTTAATAAAGAAAGAGTTAGATACTTAGATTCATCAAATCGCACATCTCGTGAAATAATCATTTTTCTGGTATTTGAATTGTAACACTTGTACCCTTTTTGTGTAGATGAGTACCGCAGAAACACACATTTAATTGCTCGGGGGTCCAATTTGTCTTTATGGTTTGACTGGACATGTACATAGCATGTACATCCAAATAGCCTGAGATGAGCTATATCAATCTTTCAACCCTTCAATACTTCAAATGGAGATTTGAAGTTCAACACACTGCTAGGTAGCCTATTTATTATGTATGCTGCAGTAAGAATTCCTTGAGACCAAAACCTTTTAGGAACCTTTGTTTGAAACATCAAGGCCCTAGCTTTCTCAAGTAGATCTCTATTTTTCCGTTTTGCAACACCATTTGTTGTGCAACACCATTTGTTGTGGTGTTCCCACACAACTGGTTTGATGAATAATTCCATGTGAACTAAGATAGTCAGTCATGATTTTGGATGTATATCAGTGCCATTGTCCAATCTTAGGATGCAAATCTTAGAAGAGAATTGATTGACAACAAGATTAATTATGAAAATCTTTGAAAACATTAAAGACTTCATTCTTAAATTTCAGGAGATACAACCAAGTGGTTCTAGAGAAGTCATCCACAAAAATGACATAGAATCGATAACCATCAAATGACTCTAAGGGTGCTGGTCCCCAGACATCCGAATGGACCATCTCAAATATCTTAGTAGCTCTAGACTGAGAGGATTGAAAAGGAAGTCTAGTAAATTTTGACATATGACATGTCTCACAATCGTTTGAGATTTTACAAAAATTAGAAATAGAGTTGACAAAACATGAGTAGAAGGATGAGCTAGGCGTTTATGCCACAAAAACTATTCTTGAACTGGGTCTGAACTGGTTAGAAGACACTTGGAAAAAACTGATTTCTTTGACATGTAGTACAGGCCATTTAGAAAAAAACCCTCACCAATCGTCTTCTTGGAGACTCGATCCTGAAATACAACGTTATGAGGAGAGAATATAGCTAGACAATCCAAAGAATTTGTTATCCTTCCAACAAATAAAAGTTGGAATGGAAACGAAGGAACAAACAAAACAGAAGACTCAACATTTTCAGAGAAGAGATTTATTTTTCCTTTTCCAAGAATAGGAACATTTTTTCCATTTGCAATCGAAACATATGATGGTTTTGATAATTTTTCAAAGTCATGTAGGATATAATAGTTGTTTGTCATGTGCTCTGAAGCACCAGAATCTATTATCCAAAAATCATGGGAATTACTAACATCTAGAGCAGTTGCAATGGCACAAACGATACCTGGTATATCTTCTGATGTAGCCATGTTTGAATTTGCCAAAAAACCAACAAATTTTCCAAGAAGGGCCGTTGTATTTCCATTGGTCTGCTCGTTGCCCTCAGAACTCCCATTTTTCTGCTGAAGATAACCAACAAATTCATTGATGAGCCTGGCTGGATTTGATGCAAAATTCATCATACCTTCAGACATAGAGTCTGATATATGAGAATTGCTGAAATTTGCTTTAGGACTAGAGTGATAAATTTTTTTCTGCATGTTGCTTTTCTGATCCCTCTGATTTTTCTGCTTTTTGTCAAACTTAGGCTTCAGTTCTAGATGTAATATCCAGCACCTATCTCTTGTGTGACCGATACCTTCACGTCCAATGCTTTCACAGTGTGAACATTTAAGGTCTGGTCTTTTGCCTTTGTATTCCTTGTCACTGGGGGGTCTTTTGTTTACAACAAACGCATTAGCTTCTGAGCCATCAGCATTGATTCCTACATTCATCACCTTTCTGCGCACTTCTTCAAGTTGAATGGCGCTACAAACTGTCACAAACAAGGGAAGCTCAGGACTCATCAAGAGGTGGCTTCTAAGATCCTCATATTCAGTCCCTAAGCTTGTCAGTAGTTGAAACACCTTGTCTTCTTCAGCTCTCTTCAATAATATGGTGGCATCAGTGGTGTGAGGTCTATACATGTCAAGCTTATTCCATTTTGTCTTCAAATTTCCAAGATGTTGAACAAACGTAAGATCTCCTTGTTGTATGCTTGCAAGATCCTTCTTGAGTTGAAACACTCGAGCTGCATTGTTTTGGTTGCCGTACATATCCTTGACAGCCTTCCAAAGATGATGAGATTCTCTGAAGATTTCAGCAATTTTTGGCTCCATAGAATTGAGAAGCCATGACATGATCAATTGGTCTTTGCACAGCCAAGTCTCATAATTGGGGGAAGAGACATCAGAATCTTCGTTTCTTCCATTAATGAAGCTAAGCTTTGATTTTCCACCAAGAGCAAGTGAAACGGCTCTCGACCAGGGGAGATAGTTGAATTCGTTTAATAACACAGAACTTAAACGTTGATTTGGGTTTACTTCAATCTCAGAAGGATTTGAAGGAAACTGAACATAAGAACTTTGTACCTCCGAACTGAATGGATTGTCTTTAGCCATTTTACGAAAAAGAAAGGATGAAAATCAAATATGCAGAGTCAGGCTGATTAAAGATCCTGCTCTGATACCATGTTGAATTTGATAATGTGTATTTCATCTTTGGTAAACATTGTACATAAAGCAGAGTTATATAGGAGGGAACGACACTAACTAAGAACCATCCTAACTGGCTAAGAACCAATGGACAATGTACAAAGTCCATCACCACTAATCTCTCCTAACTATAAGCCTTAAATTTAGGCCTTGGAACTAATTACAAGAGAACAAAGTTGTAGCCTTAAATTAAGGAACCACAGCTAACAGGAAGAGTATGAAGGTGGTTAATCACAACCCTACACCTAAGCTAGCTAAGGTGGTGATAACAACCTATATACGTTTCTTCCAATAGCCTAAAACGCCTGTGGTACTTTATTTGATGATATCAATCAGATAGAAAAGTTTACCAGCATTGATTTTAGTTCATTGTGTTATAAAGGAATTCTTCATGAAATCTGATATTATTGTAAGCTAAGAAAATGCATGTAAAATTGAAGTCATAATCACAAGCAAATCTGCCAAAAATCTGTTGATTCAAAATAGAAATAAAGTTCCATAATGTGCTCAGAAACTATTAAAGTAGCAGACTGAGAGATAGCGAGGCATCGAATTACTTACAAGAAACCTTGATGTAGAGCTATATTTTTGGAGAAATGCCAAATGTTCTGGATTGAAGTGTCAGTTATGGAGATCTCGAAAACTAGTCATAAACCTTCACCAGCACAAGGGCCAAAAATCTGCAGGTTCCAAACTAGCCTATATTTACTAAGATGGATAATTACTAGTTCAGGACTTCCAAGGATGAAGGAAAAAATAGTTTGCGACCCCTAGATAATGATGAACATAAAGCGAGACCTAAACTTAGACATTCTAGATTTGAAATCTCATGAATGCGAACAATCTAGTTGATTGCGCATATTTGAAGTTTACCTTAGAACTTTGGGAGAGGATAATAGGAATAAAAGTAGGGCGCAAATAACTAATTTCAGCAGCAGCACCACCACAGTTTCATATATACACTTATTTAAACTTTCAAACACCATAACATTTTGTTTGATGGCATCAATCGTGCCAATTGTGCTGTTTAACCCAATTTACATTATTATCACCGAGAAAGAAACAGAATTAACAGAATTTTGAGTTGGTGAAAAGCTTAACAAAATTAATGAGAGTCTATTTCATTTCTTAAATTTACTCAATTGGCAGAAGATGGGGGTTTCTTGTGGAAGCGGCAAAGGAATTACTACAGAATTTTGATCAGTAAGTTGAGTTTACTACTTTACTTGATAGGTGCGGTATGCGAGCAATTATACGTATCCAGTTTACCTCAGAACCTTATACCCGATAAGAGAGTGGGTGTAAGGATTTTTTTCTAGTTACCTAAAAAAAGAATAGCTTACTTTGATATTCTATAAATATTCTGAAGAAAAAGAAAATCTAAATTGAAAAAGAGGATAGAATAACTAATTTCACCACTACCATAATTTCAAATATTTATTTAAATTTTCAAACACCACAACACTCTGATGGCATATTATAATTAATTAGTTATTGCCATTCGAACTTTTTAACCCAATTTTTAATATCATCACTAAGATAGAAACCAGATTCTTGCACCAACCAAAAGCACTTTGTAGCTGCAAAGCACTCAATGGGTTGTACCAAATTAATGTAGAAAACGTCAATGTGTTTCTGTTGTGTATGAGTGTATCCCATTTGAAATCACAGAAGAAGAGAGTGGTCATCCAAAAGTTGAATTTGAATTGCCAATTGAACTCTTGACTCTTCCAAAGGGTCTTCTCACCAAGATTATCATCCTTGGATTTGCAGTGTATAATCAGTGGCTTATCGTCACTGGTGAAGCCACTGATGACATGGACCTCGAACTTTCAGCCAAGATTAGTAGCATTTTTTAGAATGGATGTTGCTGCAGCAAATGTTAATGTCAAGGTTGCTGCTACAACCAAGGTGACAGAACAGTGACTTGCAATGCAAGACATGGTGTTATGGTCTAATCTGAACTGAAGAGCTGAAGAGCAAGGAGGTTTTATAAGCCATAGCAACTATCAATTTCATAGAAAGAGACCAAAAGCAGGAATGCCAGTTTGGACATTCGAGTGTTGGTGGACAGGTTAATACAACGGGTGCTTCTGGGTTTATTGATTGAACTTTCAAATTCGCTTGAGTTCTTTTTTTCAATGAAATAATATTTTTCCTTTAGGAATTCGCTTCTAGGCTTTTGTATGACTTAGTAATGCTTGGATTTTGTTTCCAAGCTTTTTTCATTATAAATTTAAAAGGATCTTTACTAAATGGTCTAATATCTAGAAGAAAAATGCTTAGTTCCTTATGAGAAATTACAAACCAATCACAATTTGACATGTGTTCATTTCTTTTTTTCCCAATTAAATAGATTGATCAACTACCAACATCAATTACCGTTATTACTGTTCCTAAGAAAAAAAAAGTACGCAATTGATTTCTATGAAAAACAACAAAAGAGCACTCTGCTTGAACAAAAGTACAAAAGTACAAAACCCAACATTTATCATTTATGAAACCCTCTTACTAATAAAAAAATTTCCAGCACAATAATGTCTAAGAAATATGTTCTGTACATGAATGCTTACACAACTAACTGCAAATCATATTTTGGAAGATAGGTATACCATTCTGCAGCTGATACATATTTAACAGACCCTACACAAAATGTACAATTGAAGAAAATCTTTCTACATGACTGGAAACAGTGGTCCAGTCCCACCCTTTTTATCAGCGTTGGGGATGCTGGAGTAGCAATAGAGGTCATTGGACATTTCCCAGCTCCAGTCCTTCTTTCTGGACACTATCAACCTCGGCCATCTGTTTATCCTTACATAGTGTTCCCTGATTTGTCCATTTCCAATAATACTAGTCACAGTGCAATAACAGCATTCATGGCCGCCCCATACTTCGTCACCATGATCTGCAGTTTGGCTCCCATCAGGGTGGAAGTAGCGGCGCATGGGAGGGCCAATGCCCTTCCAATAAGGATCAAGATTTCGCCAGTATTCTGGTGCCGTCTGAGGGAAAAATACTTTTTCAGATTCATTTGTCAAATCTACAAAAGAGAGGGTTAATTGGCTCATGCAAAGTGAGATTCATCAGTTGGCTATTACTGGACGTATATCTTAGATTTGTCGGGTTAACAATTGTTAGAAAACATGGAAAATTCGAAACTATTCATGACAGCGAACCATGATAACCAATTTGCAAATGATTAGAGCGTTATTAAGGTAGTAGAAACTTGCATGAGCCTTGTCCAAATACTTTGGAGGTAAAAAGGTAATGCAGCTTAGAAAGTTGTCTCCTCTGTCACAATGAAAATACAATAATTTGCCATCGGAGAGAGATTAATGGCAATAGTAGTATGAATTTTTTAATAAATCTGCAGGAAACTCTCCTCACTAACATAAAAGAGAAATAATGCCCTTTTCTCTTCAAAGTCCTTGAAACTTCTGTAAGGTAGCATGTAATAAAGATAGTTGAGAGTGAGCATACTTGAGCATCACACTTTCAAAATTTCCATAATGGACGCAATAACACAAAAATTGATCCCTACATTAGTTACATACATGATTGGTCAAGCGTGCCATTAATAATAGTTGACACACTAAACACAAGGTGAGCATACCTTGTTAAAATGGAACTCCCAAACATGGTCACACAAATCATCCCTCACTATGCGTGCCTGACAAACAAAGACCAGACCAATTGGAAACTGCCCTCAAGAGACATTTTGGTGCATACATGATCATGTGTGAATTTGTGTAAGAGTCTTAAGAGAGAGAGGGAGAGAGGGAGAGAGGGAGAGAATCTGCAGTTACTTACACGCTTGCCATCCACGACAGATAATGAATAAGCGGCCAACTTTGACAATCCTTGGATGTCCAACAAGCGAGGCATGTGTGCTTTCCCAAGCCACAACTCCTCACACTAAAGAAGTAAAAAGAAAAAAATAAAATCAGTATTCCTTATTGTGTCTACCCAGGAAAGAGTGGTATTGAGTGCAACATCTTCGTAAATGATGAAATCTAATTATGCAGCAAGCAGCATAAGCTGGCTTCTAGAGTGAAAATTGAGATGGCTAAGTTTTCATATTGACAAAGGCTTCGCCAGTTGCCAACCCTGTCTGGTTTGAGTAATTAAAATCTTAAAAAATAAATATTCAACATGACAGAAAAATATTAGAGAAGATGAAAGCAGCATATACTAGAGATAGAAAAAAATCCTTAAACTATTATTCACTTCCTCAAAGCTGCTAGAAGCTCCCACTATCATTAGTAGGTGATTGTATAAAAATGCAGGACTAAATGTTAATTCTGCTCTTGCTCTGAGGTGTTTACCTTGTGTTCTAGACTTCTAAGTATCCTCACTTTTGGATTGTAAACTTGCAGCACTCTATATCTTTCATAACAATGCCTGCTTTTTGTTTAGAAATCAGAAAGCCGAAAGGCTGGTTTTAAAGGAGTTTTCAAAACCACATTCAAGTGCAAAAGTTGCACCATGAGAACCACTTACCAGTTACCACCTCAAACACTTCATAGGAGGCTCACTATTAGTTCTGTGGTCCTACGAGTCCTTTCCATACATCATAAAAAGACAACAAAAAACAAAAAAAAAAAAACTTTATAGAACCTAATAATATATTTCAGCCTCAGGCCCTCAGCCACTATAGAACCTCATGGTAATTCAATCGTTTAAACACTTTCTCGTATGCTGTATAGTGTAGGGGTGGCATTGGCCATTAAATTCACTCAGCCAACACAAATTTGTAGCACTATATTTGCTGACATGAAAAATATTCTTCTTGAACACAACATTCAAATACCTATTCACTTGACACACACAACCTTAATTAACTTAGAAAACAGCCCCAATATGTATTTAACCCGGAATATGCAAATTCAAGCAAGTGCCTTACGAAAATCTCCAAACATGTTGAGATTAATTATTTCTATGCAGTAACACAAATAATATGAATGTCACTACAAAACACAACTTGGCATAGCCTTATTTGTAACAAGATGGAACTCAATTCTTCACCTCCTTTTAAACACAGCCCAAAAAGATACACAATTGAAGTCATGCAAACTTCCCACTACAAATTAGAGTTAAAATTCATAAAGTACACGCAGGAATTAAGACTCCAAGAACCCCACTTGGTTACAGAACCAAAATTCAAACAGAAATCCCAATCAGGAGCAAAACAAGCAAAAAAGAAAAATCACAACCCAATTCTCAAATTTCCAAACCCAGTAACCATAGTGAAAGTCAAAGCCAAATTCGAAAGTAATAGCAAAAAAAGAAAAGATAATGAAGGTAGAGAGAGAAGGGACCTTGGAACTCCAAATGCTATCACTGAAAGCGACACCGTTCCAAGCATGAGAGACAAGGAGAGAGAGTGCTCCGCTGCGCGCGTCGAGGTTGCTCAGTATCATTAACATTATGTCCATACCAAAGACCTCCAATGGGTCCCTTAAGAGAACCTCTATTTCTTTACCTTCTTCTTCTTCTGGGTCTCTTTCTCTTTTCCTCTTCTTGCACTTCTTCATCTTCATTTCTGTGCGTGAGTGTGACTGTGTGAGAGAGAGAGAGAGAGAGAGAGAGAGAGAGAGAGAGAGAGAGAGGTGTAGTGTTGTTTTGGTAGACCGACAGCGTAGCGGATATGAGCCAGAAGGCAAGTGCCAATTGGAGCTCGAGTGCTCAATTTTTGGCCAACCGCAATGGGCAAGTTTGGCATTACAAATCGATTTGGATTTGCTTAACGTTTTGTTTCTTGTTTTTTTCTGTTTTGGGTTTATTTTATATTTAGTATCTAAACTTTGACCCTGGTCTTAATGTGGTACCTAAACTTTTATTTGTCCCAATTGAGTACCTAAACTTTTATTTTGTGTCTAATAGGTACCAAAATGAATTTTTGTTAAAATTGTCAATAAAAATTAGGGGCAATATAGTCAAAGTATATTTTAATTATTTTCTTTATATGTTTAAAATTATTAAAAAAACACACAACAAACAAAAAAAAATTAAAAATTAAAAAAAAAATATAAATTTTTTGAAGTGACTATATTGCCCCTAACTTTTGTTGATAATTTTAACAGAAATTCATTTTGGTACCTATTATACACAAAATAAAAGTTTAGGTACTCAATTGGGACAAATAAAAGTTTAGATACCACATTAAGACAATGGTCAAAGTTCAGGTACTAAATATGAAAAAAAAACCCTTCTGTTTTCTTCCTATTGGTTAAATTGGTTAATCATTTATGGGGATTTCGATTTTCTTCTTATAATAAATAGATAAAAGCCAAAAACTTGGGCCCCAAATTAAACTAGAAATGTTATAGAGAAAAAACAAAGGAGAATAATCCTGAAATATATATGAGTATGATCAAACTAAGTTGGATCTTCTTTTTGTTACATTGAATGATTGAAATAATGAACTCTAAATTTATTTTAATCTTAATTCATTCTCTTATTTACCCTTATCACTTGGCTAATTTTTAGATCTTTCTTTATTAGCACTATCCTTGCCTTAATTCAAAACTTTAAAGTCGTACAATAAAAAAGACAGGAATTACAAAGATCAAGAGGAAAATGTTAAAAAAAGCTAATTCAAACTTTATTGAATTCTTAGCAATAAAAAAAAAATGTAATCTTTGGGCAAGAGTTAAAATGACCATTATGAAAATGATATAAAATAATAATCACTTTTAAGTTATTGTAGAGTCTGTAGACTTCTGTGCCAGTCTTTGGGTTAATCAAAGTGGCAATTTGAAACCAATGCTCTCAAACAATATAAAAGGAAAAGGTGCATGACAAGCTATTTGAATTCAACCCTTTAGTTGTTTAATCAAAATTGTAAAGCTTATTGCCCAAGCCATTGAACCTTCTGACAAATTCTTAATGATTTTCATTTTTCTATTTTGCTAAATTAACCACATGCATATATAAAAGTAATGAGTTAGTGAGTCAAACATATAGTTCAGAGATGGCTGGGGTGAAGCTACATGGAGTATGGGGTAGTCCATTTAGTTGGAGGGTGATATGGGCTCTGAAGCTGAAGGGCATACCATATGATTACATAGAGGAAGATCTTCACAAAAAAAGTGCCCAACTTCTGAAATACAATCCAGTCCACAAGAAGATCCCAGTGCTGGTTCATGGAGAAAACCCAGTTTGTGAGTCCATGATCATCATCGAATACATAGAAGAAACATGGCCACACTACCCCTTGCTGCCCACTGACCCTTATGAGAAAGCCATAGCTCGGTTCTGGGTTAAATTTGCTGAAGATAAGGTACATGTGCACATTCAACAACTATAGTATCCATAATTTTATATTGATTTACCTTTTGACCCTTCAATTAGATCAAAAATATTCCAACAATAAGGTGCTAAAAGTGTAACAGATGTTTATATATAGATCGACTATAAAAGAAGATGATCTCTTTATATACTAGTTTGATAGGTACGATATTTTGTTAAACTGTCAACAATTGATTTCTTATTTGGATGTATTGGTGGATCTATTGGCAAAAGGTCGGTTTTGAATTTTTTTTAGATATATAGGATCAGTACTAAGTATTAATCCTAAAAGCTTAAGTTATTAAGTGCTGAAATACATGAGTATTTATAATATCTAATTAAACATTTAGCTCATATATACATGGTCTGACAAAATAATATGCTAGATACCTTGGTAAGAGGTGATTATCCTCATTATTAATCCTATAACAATTACTTCCCTGATTCTAGTAGGGTCCTGCAGTTTATAAGGTCTACCAAACCACGGGCGAAGAACAAGAGAAGGCCAAGAAAGAGAGCTTGGAGGTGCTGAGAGCCATAGAAGAGCACGCGGGTACACTTGGAAAGAAGAAATTTTTTGGTGGAGACAACATTGGAATGGTGGATATAGCCTTTGGATGGATTGCTCATTGGCTTGGCGTCCTTGAAGATGTGATGGGGGTGAAGCTATTGGAAGCCCATGCATTTCCTCACTTGCAGGAATGGACTGACAACTTCAAACAAGTGCCTGCAATCAAAGACAATCTTCCTGACCGTGATAAAATGTTGGTCCTCTTTAAGCAGATTAGGGAAAACTTTCTGGCATCTCCATGATGTATACTTGTTTAAGAGATTAATCATGCGTACGTGCTTCAACTTGTGCTTTGGTTCCTTGTGGGTATTTTAGTTAAGTTTCCTACTTTTCTGGGGATCATGTCTTTTAATTTATGAATAAAGTTGGGAGAAAAAAGTTGGTAGAAATAGTAATTTCCTAATTTATGTTATATTACGTACATCTAAAACAAAAGTATCAAAATTTGAAAGTCATTGTACTTGAGCCATTGAAAAATGCCTGAAATCCTTAATTTTTACTTGGATCGAAATTTGTATGAGGCCAGTATGCTCAAACTCAGAGCCCAAACAGGCCGGATCTACGGATCATTCTTTACTAGCTAGCAGCATATGCCCCAATTTAAAAGTCATACAATAACGACAGAAAAAACAAAACAAAAAAGCTCATTCAACTTAGTTGAATTTATTATTATTATTTTTGAACCTTGGTTGCATTGAAAATGTGACGCTTTGGCCAAGAGAAATAGCATCCACACTAAAATTGATTATTTCCACACTATTAAGCAATATTATGGACATTTGAGAAAGAAAATCTGAGTATATATTCTTCTATTTTTGATTGTTTTTCCATTTTTACTAGGCTCGCTCTATGTACCTCACCGATCATCATAACAATCATGGCTTCGTTTAGTAGAAATGGATTGCAGTTAATGGTGCTTTTGTCGTTGATAATCATATTTGGTGCAGATGGAAAAACACATGTTAGAATAACAAACGATTTGGTTAGACCCTTGACCCTTACCGTTCACTGCAAATCCAAAGATAATGATATTGGTGTTAAAGTGCTTCCCCCTCATAGCTCCTTTGAATTCAGTTTTAACCCAAACCTTTTTTTCGAGAATACACAATTCTACTGCAGTTTTGTGTGGCCAGGTGCATTTCACTATTTCGATATGTATATTCAAGTGAGAGACGAACGAGAGTGTGGTCGCTGTTGGTGGAGTATACTACCAAATGGCCCATGCAGGTTTAATTGGGCGGACAACAAATATGACGTTTGTTTTCCGTGGAATAAATCTATTTTCTGAGATCACTTACTTGGTTCTCAACCAATTCATTATATTCGCTCTTGTTTTTATCTGAAATGAAAAATGATCGAATTCATATCATCATGTATCAATTTACAATTTTGAATAGCTAATAATTAAGAGTTTGGTTGTTTTCTTTTTGTTTGGTAATTGAGCCCAAATAATAAGAGTTTGGTTGTTTCTTTTTTTGTTTGGTAATTGGTGATAAGAGTTTGAATATAATATGATCAAATTCAAATAATATATGATAGTTGTTGGAGGTAGATTTTGTTTTGCCGACATTGTAGTTCAATGATCTGATCATTTCATTAATACATTGATTCAATTGTAATAAAATAAACAGGTGAACAAATATTTTTAAGTCATACAATAACAAGTTAACAACGTACATATGAATTGATAAAAGGTAAAGAGGAAAATGTTAAAAAATGAGAATTTAACCTTGATTGAATTCTTAGCATTATGATTGAATTGAAAATTAATGTAATGTCTTGGACAAGACTAAATATACAATAATTAACAAGCATTAATGTTAAAGTTCTGTGTAATATATTTTGGGTTATCAAAGTAGCAATTTGATATTAATTAATGAACGTAAACTAATATAAAAAGAAGAGGTCAGGACAAGCTATTTTAATCGAAATTGTAAAGCTTACTGCCCAAGCCATTGAACCTAGCTACATGACAATTTTTAAATGATTATAAATGATTTAATTAGTGACGTCAAAGAAGTTCTTACACATTGTTTTCTCTCAGACAGGCATGGTTGAAGTACTGAAGCTACATGGGGTATGGGCAAGTCCATTTAGTTGCAGGGTGATATGGGCTCTGAAGCTGAAAGGCATACCATATGATTGCATAGAGGAAGATCTTGATCCCAACAAAAAAAGTGCTCAACTTCTGAAATACAACCCAGTCCACAAGAAGATCCCAGTTCTGGTTCATGGAGAAAACCCAATTTGTGAGTCCATGATCATCATCGAATACATAGAAGAAACATGGCCACATAACCCCTTGCTGCCCACTGACCCTTATGAGAGAGCCATGGTTCGGTTCTGGGTCAAATTTGCTGAAGATAAGGTACATAAGAACATTCAACAACAATAGCATATATCTATCAATTTTGTGTAGATTTACCTTTTGGCCTTTCAATTAAACCAAAAATGTTCCAACAATTAGGAGCAAAAAGTGAATATTTGTATGTATATATGCTAGGGAGATGTTCTCTTGCCAAATAATCTGATCTGTTAACGTCAAGTTGTCAATTTTTGTTTCAACCATTGTCAACTTGTCAATTTAAACCACTGATTAGGTGAATATATTTCTTATTTGTATATGTACGTTGATTCTGACTTTTTTGAGGCATGGGGCAAAATAAGACCTTTTTTTTTTTTTTTTTTTTTTTAACATTCATAGTTTCACAAGCCAAATTGTAGAAAATTAATATACAATTATTTTACATACTATGTTAAATTATTCAGCATCAGAAATTGATATCTTCCCACTGCTAAAGCACAATTATTATATATAACGTACATATATAGTTGTAGGGCTCACCAAATAGCCCAAGACCCAAAGCCCACCCGAAGCCGGCCCGGCCCGAAAATTTTTTGGGTTGGGCTTGGGCCATCCCCTTGAAGCCCACCGCCCGCCCAAAGCCCGGCCCGCTTAGGCCCGCTCAAAGCCCGCCCAAAGCCCAGCCCAAAGCCCAAAGCCCAAAGCCCGTTTAATATCTTCAGTAAAAAAAATATAGGATTTTGGCTATGTTCGGAATCAAACTTGAGACCTCATAGAACAAATTTCAACTCTCAACCAACTGAGCTAACTAGTTTATTTGTCTAATTGGTAAATCATAACATATTTAATAGGTTTTTCGTTTGTTTATTCTAATAAATTATTAATATGTTTATTAAGTTATTATATAATTCTATAATGTTAGTAAATAGTAATAGTGTAAACTATACTATGTAATACCATAAATAATAAACTTTTAAAATTATATACAACATTACAAATTTACAACTATAATAAAACATAAATGTATATGTGCATATACAATTTTTATAATACAACTATAATTAAAGTTATTAAACCATGATTGAAGAGCTGAAGAGTTGAAGAGTATAATTCTAATAACTTTCTCGTTGAAACCTTATTGTTTTCATAATTGTGAAGACCACAACGTGATTTGAACAATCTGAACCGTTCATTTTCTATATTCATAGTCAAAGATCATCCTTACAAAAAATCAGCAAAATCGGAATTCATCTACCAATTCGATTATCATTAGAAAAATAACGATCGTTCATTAATTCGACCACCGTTACGTCACTTTTACATCTTCGATCGAGCTAATTTTTTGCATGAATTATTTTTGAGTGAGAAATTAAAATTTGAACGGTTCAGATCGTTAAAAACACAATTGCATCATTTGTTTATAAAACATATGTAATAAAATATATAATAAAGCATATATTACACATGTAATAAAATTAAAAAATCCAAACCCCATCCAAACCCCTAAGCCCAAACCCCAAAATACCCTAAACTAATAAAATATTAAACCCTAAAGATAAGTATATAAAGCTAGCTTACTCACTGTCTCACACTCTCACTGTAACCCTAAGTTTCTAACCCATCGCATTCACCGCCTCCTTCAACATCAGACTCTCAGACTTCTCAGTGACTCTCAAACCCTCTCGGCCTCTCCTAGGGCTCACTCTCTCAGACTCTCAGTGACTCTCAGACCCTCTCCATCATCACCATCATCACCGATTCACCATCTCTAACCCTAACCCCATCGCATTCGCCGCCTCGTGACTCTCAGACCCTCTCGGCCTCTCCTAGGGCTTACTCTCTCAGACTCTCAGTGACTCTCAGACCCTCTCCATTATCACCATCATCACCGATTCACCATCTCTAACCCTAACCCCATCGCATTCGCCGCCTCCTTCAACGTCAGACTCTCAGTGACTCTCAGACCCTCTCGGCCTCTCCTAGGGCTCACTCTCTCAGACTCTCAGTGACTGACTCTCAGACCCCTTCCATCATCACCATCATCACCGATTCACCATCTCTAACCCTAACCCAGTAACCCCATCGCATTCGCCGCCTCCATCCCTCTCAAATCTCAATCCCTCTCACTCTCTTAGACTCTCAGTGACTAAGTCTCAGCCTCTCTCCATCATCACCATCATCACCGATTCACCATCTCGCCACCCCCAACTCCGATCGAACCCAGGCTACCCAGCAACCCAGCCTCTCTCCAGAAAGCAAGCCCAACCCATCAAACTCCGATCGATCGGACTCGATCCGATCAATTAATGATCAGATCGAGATCTGAGCTGCGATCGGATAGTTGATAGCACTATCGCTCAGATAGTCCGAGCACCACCGCAACGCCACCTTCGCACCAGCGACTCCGCCGCAAGCTCCCTGCCAGTTTGCCTCCCTTTGCGTGTAACTGTGTAAGTCATTTTCCCTTTGTGATTTCAAAAAAAAAAACCATTTCTGTTTTTTTCTTTTAAAATCGCCAAACCATATGCAAAAAATTCATCATTGTTGTGTTTCACTAATTGTGTTTTTTTTCTGTTGTGTGTGTAGCTGTGGTGAAGCTTTAATAGCTTGTGGTGAAGCTGTCCTGTGTAGGAGTTGGCCTCTTGTGTTGGTGCTGGTGTTGGTGCTGTGTGAGTGGCAAATGGCAAATGCTGGTAGTGTAATTTGCTGAATTTCTGGTAGTGTTATTTGCTGAATTTCTGGTAGCGTTGTTTGCTGAATTTCTGGTAGTGTTATTTGCTGGTATTTTTTTGCTGGTAGTGTTATTTGCTGGTTATTTGTTGGTAGTTTTTTTAGGATGTCTACTCACCCAGAGTCTAGTGTAATTGGAATCCATGAATCCATTGGTTCCCCCCCATCCACACCCCAATCTAATTCTATTCCTAAATCCAGTAGAAGTGAAGTGTGGAACTGGTTTGAAAAAGTTGTTGAAATTGAAAATGGTAAATCTGTTACAAAAGCAAAAATGTGCAATATGTGGAAAAAAATTAGATGGCAGTTCTTCAAATGGTACTACTCATTTAGCTCGTCATTATAAGAAACATCTTGAAAGCCAAAATGTTAATATTGGTAATCAAATGCTTTTATAATCAAATGCTGCTGGTAATTTGTCAAATTTTGTTTATAAAGAGGAAAATGCTCGAAAAGAAGTTGTTGATTTTATAGTTAGGGCAGAATTACCTT
Source organism: Dryas drummondii (assembly GCA_003254865.1). NCBI lineage: Eukaryota > Viridiplantae > Streptophyta > Magnoliopsida > Rosales > Rosaceae > Dryas > Dryas drummondii. The sequence goes on from QANW01000563.1 coordinate 893,326, forward strand.
TTACTTTCGTGGAAAAACATGATTTTAAAGGAATGATTCAAAGAGGCTTTACTCCACAATATAAAGGAATTTCTGCCACAACTTGTAAAAGGGATGTTATGAAACTGTTTGTTGAAGGAAAATCTCAATTGCTGTCTTATTTTGAAAAATATGAAGGCAGAATTTTTTTGACTTCTGATGTTTGGTCTTCTAGATAAAAAATTGGTTTTATGTCATTAACTGCTCACTTCATTGATGCTGACTGGAATTTAAATAAAAGGATTATTTGTTTTAAAATGATTGAGTATCCACACAGTGGACAGTCACTTGCAACTCATATACATGAGGAACTCAACTCTTGGCGTATCCACAATAAAATTTTTTCAATTACACTAGATAATGCTTCAAATAATGATGTTGTTGCTGATTTGCTGCCTTTATATCTTATGATTGATGATGTGCCTAGACAAATGTTTCATGTGCGTTGTTGTGCTCATGTTATGAACCTGATTGTGCAAGATGGTTTGGCTATTTTAGGTCCTTCTATTGATAAAATTGTTGCAATTGTGCGTAGTTTGAATTCTTCAAATAAGAGACATGAAATTTGGAAAAAATGTTGTGTTGATGTTCGTTTGGATAAGAGAAACATAGACAATGATGTTCCTCATAGGTGGAATTCCACATATGCATTGTTAGAAGTAGCCATTCAATATAAAGCTGCCTTGCATAGATATGTTCAGACAATAAATCAATCAACTAGAAGTTCTACTTTACCGATTCCATCTGAACATGATTGGCTTGTTGCTCAGTTTGTTTGTGGTTTTTTAAAGACTTTTGATTCTTCAACAAAAATATTATGTGGTGTGTATTATCCTACTTCTAGTCGTGTGCTGACTTGTTTGATTGATATTCATTGTGCATTTCAATCATATTCTCATATTAATGCATTTGAAACTGCTATGGTTGCTATGAAAAGTAAATTTGATAAATATTGGGCAACTTTTCCTAAATTGTTTTGTTTTGCTACTGTTATGGATCCTAGGTTCAAAATTTGGGCAATTAGTGAGTGGTTAAATGTTATTGGTTGTGAGGAAGATGACATAAAGGTAAAGGTAGATGAAATTAAGTCTTCTCTGTTTAAATTGTATGACCATTACAAGTCTAATGTGCCTGCTGCATCATCACGAAACTCTACTGAAACCACAACTAATCTTCAAAGTACTGTTTCTGGTAGTACTAGTTCTTCCCCAACTTCTATTCCTAACTTTCAAAACAGTGCTATGAGAGCCTTGAAAATGGCAAAGGTGCAATCCTCTATTTGTTGTACTTCTGATTTGCAATACTATCTTGATGCACCAGTTTTAGATGATGTTGATGAAACTGCATTTTCTGTTTTGGGATGGTGGAAATCACATTACACAATATCCTGTGCTTTCCATCATGGCTCGTGATTTGCTAACTGTTCCAGCTTCAACTGTTGCATCCGAAGCTGCTTTTAGTGCATGTGGTAGAGTGGTATCGGAGAAGAGGGCTAGCTTGAGTCCGAACACTATAGAAGCTCTAATCTGCGTCAAAGATTGGCGCTTAGTTGAGGCAAGAATGCAAGAGGTTGCTCAAGAGGAGGATTGGGCAGAGGATCTAATGAATATCAAGCTATCAAGACCTGAATTTGTTGAAGAAGAGACCCCTTCCCCTGCTGAATCAGCCACCTGATTTTATTTTGGTTTTGGTAACAAAACATTGGTTTGTAATTTGTAAACTCCATAAGGAGTTAAGCACCATAACTCATAACTGCATATTGTTACTTTTAGTATAATTAAATCAATATAATTTCAGTTTTGAGGGTTGTGTATGTGCCAACCTAGTTGGGATGTACATGTGAAATGCAAATGATAGATAGGTTGTGTAGGTGCCAACCTAGTTGAGATGTACACATTCTATAGTGATGCATTTCCCCCTCTATTTATAATTAAATTATATGTTGTTAACTTGTTAAATTGTGGCTTTGGGAGCTGACATTTCAAAATTTTGGCAAGTTAAAACCAATGAATTAGTCATCTGCTAAGTTTTATAGTTATAATTGACATAAATTAGGCAATAAATTAAGCAATTTGAGAAGCCAAAAAGGCCTAATTTGGGCTGCCCGTTCGGGCCTAGTCCGGCCCGGCTCTAAAGCCCGTAAGTCTCAAGCCCGATGGGTGGGCTTCGGATTTGTGTATTCAGGCCCAAGCCCAGCCCGGCCCGGCCCGAAAGTCCTGTTGGGCACTTGTAATTCAAGCCCGAGCTCGGCCCGAGCCCGAAAGATTAGGGCTGGGCCAGCCCGGCCCGGCCCATTGCCGACCCCTATATAGTTGTTCTTGGATGTCATAATTAAAAAAAAAAAATTGGGCTCATTTTGAGGTGGGTCTGAGACTCTGATCGAGTCTCAGAAATGGTTACTTTTGGTGCCCTTGTTCAATATTGATCTTAGCTAGAAAAATAATATGTCAAATAGTTGGTAAGAGAACATTACTACTCCTCATAATAGATCCTAATTCTGGTAAGGCCTTGCAATTTGGATGGTCTTCCGTGTTGGCGTGAGACATTCAAGATGAAAGAGCCTTTAGTAGAGACAAAGGCAATTGAATCTGAGCATTCTACTTCTTCTAGTGATCACGGTTGTCCTGAACGCTCATCCGAACACTCAACTCCAGAAGGGGATGGTGAACAACATGCTCCTGAACCTATTATTTTTGGTAATGTCCATGATAATACAACTCCCTCTACTGAACCACTAGTACAATCACCTCCAGATGTGCTTCTTGAGGTACCTTCTTCTTCTGATTTGTTTGATTCTGTGTCTAATTCTCCAAAATATCAACTTCCACCTCATAGTACTCGAGGTATTCCTCCTGTTATGTATGAATCTGATCCTAAAGCCAAAGTCAAATATCCAATTAATAATCATGTTTCATCCCATAGGTTATCCAAGTCATATGCATCTTATGTACATCAATTATCTTCTGCATCTATCCCTAGTAAATTGCAGGATGCTCTAGCAAATTCTAGGTAGACCAAAGCGATGACAGAGGAAATGGAAGCATTGGAGAAAAATGTAACTTGGGAACTTGTTCTCCTACCAAAGGGAAAGAGAACCGTAGGATGTAGATGGGTATTTGCAGTGAAACATAGAGCAGATGGATCCATTGAAAGGTTCAAAGCTCGATTGGTTGCAAAAGGATACACTCAGTCTTATGGTGTTGACTATCAAGAGACTTTTGCACCAGTTGCCAAGCTGAATACAGTCAGAGTGCTTCTATCGTTACTTACCAATCAAAATTGGCCACTTCTCCAGTTTGATGTCAAAAATGCTTTCTTGCATGGAGACCTCACTGAAGAAGTATGTATGGATCCTCCTCCAGGTATATCAAAGTATTCAGACACAGGAATGGTGTGTAGACTGAAGAAGGCTCTATATGGATTGAAGCAGTCACCAAGGGCTTGGTTTGGCAGGTTCACCAAAGCTATGAGGAATTTTGGCTACAAACAAAGAAATTCATATCATACTTTGTTCTTGAAGAGAAGAAGGGGTAAAATCACTGCTTTGATTATCTATGTTGATGATATGGTGGTCACATGAGATGATCATGAGGAGATGTCTAGTTTACAGCAGTATTTAGCTTCTGAGTTTGAGATGAAGCAGCTTGGAGACTTGAAATATTTTCTTGGAATTGAAGTGGCTCGATCGAAGCATGGTATTTTTTTATCCTAACGAAAATATGTTCTGGATTTGTTATCTGAAACAGGGATGCTTGGGTGTAAACCAGCTGATACTCCTATTGAACAGAACCACAAGCTATTTGAGTGTTTGAGTGCATCGTCTACTGACAAAGGGAGATACCAGAGGCTTGTAGGAAAATTGATTTATTTATCTCATACCAGACCTGATATTGCATATGCAGTAAGTGTGGTGAGTCAGTTCATGCATGACCCACGTAAACCCCACATAGATGCTGTAGAGCGCTTACTGAGATATTTGAAATCTGCTCCAAGCAAAGGTCTATTATTTTTTAATCATGGTCACCTGAAGGTTGAAGGATATACTGACGCTGATTGAGCAGGGTCAGCTGACAAGAGAAGGTCTACCTCAGGATACTTCACCTTTGTAGGTGGAAACCTTGTGACTTAGAGAAGTAAGAAGCAACCAGTAGTAGCAAGATCAAGTGCCGAAGCTGAGTATAGAGGTATGGCATTTGGGGTATGTGAGTTGCTCTGGTTGAAAAACTTACTGAATGACTTGGGATTCAAACCAAGAATGGCAATGAATCTATACTGTGATAACAAGTCAGCCATTGATATTGCCCACAACCCTGTTTAACATGATCGAACAAAGCATGTGGAGATTGACAGACATTTTATCAAAGAAAAGCTTGAAGCAGGAATCATTAGCTTTCCATTTGTGAAGTCCGAAGACCAACTAGCAGATGTACTTACAAAAGCAGTGGCTAGCAGGGTATTTCTTGACTCACTTGTCAAGTTGGGCATGTGCGATATCCATGCGCTAACTTGAGGGGGAGTGTTGGCGTGAGTCAACTCTTTCAATTAATTACTGTAATTAATTGATAACAAGGTCAAACCTTGTAATTAGGTAGAGATATACGGGTGTAATTATGCATTGATTTGTTTCCTGTAATTGTGGCTTAGGCTCTGTACATATACCACTTTGTGGTGGCTATGAAAAATATCAGAAATATCTCAACAAACGTGTGTTTCATCATTTCGAACCACTGGAGAAGAACAAGAGAAGGCGAAGAAAGAAAGATTGGAGATGTTGAGAGCCATAGAAGAGCACGCGTGTACTCTTGGAAAGAAGAAATTTTTTGGAGGAGACAAGATTGGAATAGTGGACATAGCCTTTGGATGGATTGCTCATTGGTTTGGAGTCATTGAAGAAGTGGTTGGGGTGAAGCTATTTGAAGCCCATTCATTTCCTCACTTGCATGCATGGACTGAGAATTTCAAACAAGTGCCTGTAATCAAAGAAAACCTTCCCGATCGTCATAAAATGTTGGTCTTCTTCAAGCAGATCAGGGAAAACTTGCTGGCATCTCCTTGACACTAACTAGAGATGCCTATGTGCTTAGGACTTGTGAGGTTCAATGGTTTGTTTATGAGGTTGGATTGTTGGATAGGTGTCTGGTTTATGTCAGGCTGAAAACTGGTGAACACCTTCAACTTGGGGGTAAAATTAAAGGATTTAAATTCTCTATTATACTTAATTATTTTTAATATTGTTTCAATTTAAGTTATGTATTACAAAGTTGAGAGTTATAAATTCATGAATGTGACATCACACATTGAAGAAGTGTACGCTAACCTCCTAATTTGCTTACACCGATAATTTATAATACACCAGGTACTAAAATTAAAAGTAAAGTAAAAATAAGTAAAGCTGTATATGAATTTGAGTAAGAAGGGGGATTCTTATGGTTTCCTACATATCACACATATACCAATGAATTTTTTTTTATGTGAGATTCAACTATATATTTACCTACTCACGGATTCATATTTGGTACCCCATAGCACAGAGGGTGAAATTTACCCTTGTGCCTCACACAACCAAGTCGCTCAGTTGCTCTAATATCGTTAATTAAAAAGGGTTGTTTACCTAGAAGATCAAAATGAGAAATTTGACCACAGTCTACCTAGCCTAAAATATTTATATGCAATCGCATCTGCCGAACCCTCAGCAAGAATGCTGAACAACAGCCTTTTTTAAACTAAAAAATTAATGTGTTAGATTGAGCCCACTTGGTACCAAGTGGCCGGGCTCGAGGGCTCTATAATATGGGTTTAGATCCTAATGAAGTTGTGCAATTGAGGTATAACGCAAATATTGCGAACAAACCCTTTGGTCTTAACAAGCACTATAGGGACCAAAGGTTAAAATTCCTAAATTGGCATACAAATGCCATATATATAGAGAAGTGCTCTAAACCTAATCAGTTAGCGAGATAATACGAAGCAAACATGGGCCCACCACATCACTAATTTCATAATCCGAACCATCAATTATTTAGGCCCTACTTCAAAGATCATCATTGCAAAAAATTAACTACATCAAAAATCATGTAGTCATCTAATTGAGATCAAATAAATAGACGATCAGTATTTTCGATAAAAGCATAGAAATAGTTGTTATTATAATCAAATGGCTAAATGACTTCTGATTTTGGAGATTTTTTACAGGAATGATCTTTGAAGTAGAGCCTAAAAATTAAATGGTTCGGATTTTGAGATTACATTGTGCAGTGGGCCCAACAGAGTGGTTAGCTTTGTATTAACTTACTAACTAGTTAGTTTTAGAGCATTTTTGTATATATGTATATATATGGCTTATTATTTAGTTTGTGTCCTGAAAGTATTTTGAATTCTCACATCACCCCCTGATATTTATTTTGTTTCACGTTACCCGCTGATGTTATATCTCGTGTCTCACATCACCCCTTGATGTTTGTTTTGTCACACGTTACCCCCTGATGTTATATCTCGTGTCTCCTGGTTTCGTCAAGTCCGTCAATATCAACTGTTAGAAGTGCTGATGTTGCATCCATGTGTGCATAAAAATTAATTAAATATTATTTTTAAAATTAGAGTATTTTTAAAAATTAAAATAAAATTCAAAATTAAAGAAACTTATTTAGAAATACTTTAATTTTCCAAACAAACTTAGTTTTTAAATTTTATCCTTGGATAAAATAGGAATTTTAAGAGAAAAAATGTATAATTTAACAGAAAAGTGAATGTAGGTGCCAAATTGGCACATAGAACAAATTCTAGGTGGCAAACCGCCAAATTGTTTTGTATGGGTGGTAATTGGGCACATGACTCATAGTCTTAGAGGTAAAACTGCAAAAAAAAAAAAAAAAACTTTTTCTATATTCAAGTAATTTTTCAATTTTCTTATCAAATGAGAGGAGAAATTTGAGTTCGAGACCTCAGTTATAGGTGTGATTGTGTGAATTAACTACTAATTAAGATACAATTAAGTTGATATTCTCCAAATCTTCAAATTAGATTTTTTGGTGAATCATATGTTTATTTATTTATTTTTTAAAAAATAAATTACCATATAAGGTGTCATGGTAAATATGTAGTATTTCTTTTACTATATTTGTAAACGAAAATCTCCAAAAAAATCCCGTTATAAGTAAATTACCAAGAATGCCAGATTTCATTAGTGTATATTTCCACTATATGACAAACGTACATTATATTTCATTATTTGGTTCTATGAACCCAACCAATTATCATAATATATTTCCATTTTTATTTGGTTCCATGAACCTCCCCAATTATCATTATATTGCCAATGAGGCACTACCAAATGTGCATGAGACCATATGGAACCTAACTAGCTAGCATATATATATAAAAGCAAATGATTCATGCTTCCTGCTTCCTGCTTCCTGCTATCCACCAATTAAGAGAAAACTTAGCTTGTTCAAACAATGATGGCTTCGTTCATAGGAAATGCATTGCAGCTAATGTTGCTTTTGTCGCTCATAACCATATTTGGTGCAGATGCAAGGGAAAAAACAAATGTTAAAGTAACAAATGATTTGGACGGATCCTTAAACCTTACCGTTCACTGCAAATCCAAAGATGATGATCTTGGTGTTAAAGTGCTCCTCCCTCATCGCTTCTTTGATTTCAGTTTTCGTCCCGACTTCTTTGTCGTGAATACACAATTCTACTGCAACTTTGATTGGTCAGGTGCATCTCACTATTTCGATATATATATACAAGACAGAGACGAGCAAAAGTGTACTATGTGTTGGTGGAGTATACTGCCAACTGGCCCATGCAGGTTTAACTGGGACAACAACAAATATGACATTTGTTTCCCGTGGAATAAGTCTATTCTCTGAAATCACTAGCTTCACTTTCGACCAGTTCATTATCTTTGGTTTGGTTTTTATGTGCAATGAAAAATAATGGAATTCATATCATCATGTGTCAATTTTTATTTTGAATAAATAATACGAGTTTGATAGTTATAACACACCACTAAGAGTAAACATAAGTAAAGCTATATATGAATTTGAGTAAGAAGAGGGATTCTTATGGTTTCCTACATATCACACATATACCAATGAACCTGTTTTTTTGTTTTGTTTTGTTTTTTTTTATGTGAGATTCAACTATTTACCTGCTCGTGGATTCATAGTACCCCATAGCACAGGGGGTGACATTTACCCTCGTGTCTCACACAGCCAAGTCGCTTAGTTGCTCTAATATCGTTAATTAAAAAGGGTAGTTTACCTAAAAGATCAAAATGAGAAATTTGACCACAGTCTATCCAACCTAAAATTTACTTCTTAAGAAAAAATTAGGACCGAGCGCTCGGTAGCTATAGATGCAACTTGCATCTGCACCCTAAAAATAGTATAAGAAACTCAAAAATTATCTCAAAATGCCCAAAAAATTGCAGATGCAACTTCAAAATTAGCTCAAAATATAGATGATGCATATTAAAAAGCTTCGATCGAAGATGTAGATGCAGCTGCAACTATCGAAACCTTGGCAAGAATGCTGAACAACAACCTGTTTTAAACTAACAAATGTGTTAGAGCCCACTTGGTACCTAGTGGGCTTGAGGGCTCTATAATATAGGTTTAGATCCTAGTGGGCTTATAACACAAATATCATGAACGAACCCTTTCGTCTTAACAAGCACTCTAGGGAACAAAGGTTAAAATACCTAAATTGGCATACAAATTAATGGTATATATATGGCCTATTATTTAGTTTGTCCCTGCAAGTATTTCGAATTCTCACATCACTCCCTTGATGTTTGTTTTGTCTCAAGATACCTCATGAAGTTATATCTCGTATCTCACATCACCCCCTATTGTTTGTTTTGTCTCACGTTACCCCCTGATATTATATCTCGTATCTCACATCACCCCTGATGTTTGTTTTGTCTCACGTTACCCCCTTATGTTATATCTTGTGTCTCACATCACCCCTTGATGTTTGTTTTGTCTCACGTTACCCCCATGATGTTATATATCGTATCTCACTTAACCCGGTTCCGTTAAATCCGTCAATATCAATTGTTAGAATTGCTGATGTGGTATCCACGTGTGCATAATAATTATTTAATTTTTAAAATTAGAGTATTTTAAAAAATTAAAGAAAATTATTTAGAAATTCTTTTGTAATTTTCCAAACAAACTTAGTTTTCCAAGGATAAAATAGGAATTTTAGGACATAGAATATATGATTTAAAAGAAAAGTGAATGTAGGTGCCAAATTGGCACACAGAACAAATTCTGGGTGGCAAATGGCCAAAATTTTTTTTATGGGTGGTAATTGGGCACATGACTCATAGTCTGTGTGGTAAATGTGCAAAAAAAACCTTTTTTAATTATATTCAAGTAATTTTTAGTTTTCTTATCAAATGAGAGGAACAATTTGAATTCGAGATAGATCTCGATTATATATAGGTGTGAATGCTCTTAACTACTAAGATACAAGTTGATCTCCAAATCTTCAAATTAATTTTTTTTATGAATCATTTTTTTTTTTGTAAATAAATCACCATATAAGGTACCACTACTACAAAATAGTAAATAGACATCGGTCAATAGACAACAATTTTTATTTTGTCCGTTATCTTAATTTACCACACAACGCTTTTTTGTAAACCGTTATATGAAGTGATAATATGCCATGGTTTTTGTTCTTATGATTTTCCTAATTTATTAAACATAATAGTTTTAGGCAAAACCGTTGTGCTGGTTGAGTTAAAAAAAATTTGACAATTTTGCGGGTCTTTGTATTTTGGTAAAACACGCTAGCATTAATGAAAAAAGTTATCGCACCTTAACTCCCATTTTGGTCAAAGCCCCTCTGACTTCTCCATCTCCTTCTTCCTTGCTCTTTAACCCAAATTATTCGATCTCCATCTTCCCAACCCTCTAACTTAGACAAAAGTCTCTCGATCCCAAGCTCCCAGCCAGATCCCTCTCAGAGTCTCACTAATTCCTCCGTTTCTCTGTCTCTCGTTCTCACTTCTCAGTCTATCCATTTATTTCCTCTGAGGTGTATCTCCTCCCCTTCGTGAAGCCCTAGCTGCGATTTCTGCAGGTTCTTCTTCCAAGACAGAACGTTCCTTCTCCTTCCCTCTCTATGTCGCTCTCTCTCTCTCTCTCTCTCTCTCTCTCTCTCTCTCTCTCTCTCTCTCTCTCTCTCTCTCNTCTCTCTCTCTCTCTCTCTCTCTCTCTCTCTCTCTCTCTCTCTCTCTCTCTCGCTCTCTTTCAATCTCTCCGGCTGCGTTTGTACGCGATCTTTCTCTCTCCGAGCCTTTTCGCTCGCAAATCAATCGGTCTGGAGACAAACAGGAAGAGAAAAAGCTTGGACTGATGTCGTCTTCCTCCAATCTGCCGCCAACCGCCACCAATCGAGCATCTTTCTCTAATCTGCTCGTGTTCATAGGTAAGTCTATTATCAATCTTCCTCTAATCTCTCTCTCTCTCTCTCTCTCTCTCTCTCTCTCTCTCTCTCTCTTACTGCCACGTCCATGGGTAAGCCCATTCTTTGATTTTAGGGTTAGTGGGTTTTGGGGAAAATTGTGTGCTGTAGATTTTAGAGAGGCTTAACTCTGCTACATTGTTTGGGGTTTGAGGTAGCCAGTTTAACTCTTTGATTGGACAAATGGGTATCTGGAATTTTAATGGGTGGATGATTTATCTTAATTTCTGAATACATAAATTTCAGTTTTTGTGTTTGTGCAATCTATGGTTGTTGTGGGATTGATGGATTATTATATTTTATGCTTGTTTGAGGTTTTTAAGTTTTGTGTGGCTGTTGAAAAATTAGTGTAAAGTAAAAATTAATTGGCTACTGTAAAATTAATGCAAAGCAAAAAGTAATTCATTTATGAAAAATTAATATAAAGTAGAAATTTTGTGGGAGCTGAATGTTGTTATGACAAGTTTTGGATATGAGATATGAGGTACTCTTTTAGGATCAAGTCTGGAAATTAACTTGTTTAATGAGTGAGGGTTGAGGGGATTTATCATTCTAATGGGGTTTGGGTCTATGACATTCATTGTGACTTGTGGGATTTATCACTATGGAGTATTTCTTGGATTAGATTCCAAAAGGGTTCCTAATAGGGCTGCAGGCAGTCAATTTGCATTTGCAGAGGCTTTGGCTAAAGCTTGAACTGAATACAAGAATCCCAGGTCCTAATTCAAACGATGGTTCTTTTTGTTTCCTTCTGCTGCTAGATGTGCTTATAAATTTAATGTGTTTAGATTTGATTGAGATTGTGAACAATACTTTTTGTCACTATCACCAATTCATTTGTTGAGATTGAAGATTGAGAAGATTACCATTGAGTTGGAAGAAACTGCTGCCACAATTTACTTGAATTGATTTTATTCTTGATTTGCTGTGATCGATTGATTTTTTTCTTTTAGATATCAATCCTCATTGTCATAAGATATGCCTACTCTGTCAATAATCCAAAGACTATGAGGGTGTGGAAAGCTCCTGTATAGATTAAACAACAACTTTAATCTGATTGTAACTCTTTTTAATTTTTTTTTTCAATAAAAATATTTTTCAATTTAAAAATAAAACCAAGTTTGGAAACTGCCGTATAATCCATATTTCGGGAGACAAATAAACAAAGATGCCTTGTTTAGAATACATCAAAGAAAAATCTTTTAATTTTCTTTTCTCATCAACATATATTGTTCTCATTTTAGTTATGCAATGAATCATTATAAAGATGACCATTAATGTAACTGTACCTGCATTGCATGTAAGGGCCTAGAGACATTTCGTGTAAGATGAAAACCAAGAGGTTAATTTACAATATGTACAGAGACTGATCATTATGATTTGGTAATATATATTGTATAATTTTTTATTTTTTTGCTAAGAATAGTGTATAGATTAAGAGTCCCCCATTTTTTATAATTGTCAATGTTGATAGTCTATTATTTGGGGTTTAGTCTTTAATTATTTCAAAATCTTATTTTGTTAGTAATTAACATAATTTTTCCTTTTTAACTAAAAAAACATGTTAAGTTGCAATTTAGTGAGGCACCAAACACTATGTATTGCTGTGATGGAGTTTCTTTTTGGAGAAATAATTGTTAATAAATCTTTTTGTGCAGCAGAAGACATCAATTCTCTTAACTTTTTTTTTCTTTAGTCACTCATTTTGCAATCATTATTTGGAGATCTTAAATTTGAGAATTCACAACCTCATGCTTATAAGTATGGAGACAATTCTTTAGCCAAGGTTTTGCTTATATGTATTGGTAGTTTATTTTGAGTTGGAGCCTAGCATCCATACAAATTTTTCTTCCGTCTAACTACATACTAAATCAGATTCTTTGTTTTATTAATTGATCAGAGTGTCATTTTTATGTAAACTTCTCTTTTTGTGGCCATCCACCCTCAAAAGCAGACCTTGAAGCTCTCGAGAGGCAATGTGGGAGCATTCCTTTGAAGTTCTATAATGTGGAGTAGGGGTGAGTGAGTTTCTTTTCCTTTGACAAGGTGGAGCTTCCTGTCCTACCTTAACATCCGGATTTTATGTTGTATTGTACTTGTACTATAGGATTAAATGCTAACAGAAACAAGTTCTGTATTGTAATTGTCTTTAATTTTCATTGAACTTGTTTCAAATGCACAACTTTCTGAACATGGGTGACAACGCTTCATGCCATGCTCTTAATTTTATCTAATATCAGTGACGTAAATTTGAAAACCCAAGTAGGGGGAGTCAATCCACCAAATTAATGATTCCCTGAATAAGACACAATTAATATTTCTTGCGTGGTAATAAATTCCATTATCTGCTATGCTAAGCATGTCTGTTGTGTTTGGTTGTGTATTGATTGAGTAGAAACTATATATGTGCTCTCACTCTCTCTCTCTCTCTGATTCTCTGAAACTATGCAAAGCTGTAAAATAATTAAGAGGAGAGATTAATAACTTGAGTCATGCTATGCCTATTAAATATGTATTATTATAATATGTTTGCTGGATGTGTAAAGGGAGAGATTTCATTATTTGTGTTGCCTGCAAGCAATGGCAGATCTTGCAAGCCCTGAATGTATTTTAAAGACAAGAAAAACTGCCCCAGGTTTACGTTTGGTGGATAAGTGGGCGGTATATATCTTTTCCTTGCTTCTACTACACACCAACACACACATACACACACACGCATGTTCTTTCCAGTTGTATATTAATTTTGCAACCTTTAAGATTTGTATCAATACACTATAAATCCTGTTAAATGGATCTATTTGCGGAGGTGGAAATGTTTTACAATTCATCATATGGTTCACTATCATGCTTCTATCCTGATTAAAACATCCCTAGTTACTGCTAAGTTTTTACAAACATTCTTGGAGTTGATTTGTCCTGCATTTATGTTGCAATCTGTTACAGAATGCTTAGCTCTTTCTGTCTCTGATTGTCCTGCATCATATGCCCTTCCAAATACAGTGATGATTATTAAGAAAAAAATACTTGTACTCTAAAACTTATTTTATTACTTGACAGATTATGACAATTGGATGGATTAATGAAAAACAAGGAGTAGCTGTGTTTTCTCTTTACTGTATTTTTCTCTAGCTTTACTCTAATAGTATGTCCTATAATGTCTTGGGGTGAATATAGAGGTGCACCCTGGGGTGACCTATATATTGTCCCTTGTTTGGATGCTGCCTTGTCGAATCTGACTTTTCAATGCAGTTTTTTTGTGGGGAAAAATAATGGGTTGTTTTATCTACCTTGGAAAGTACATTAGTCATTTGAATGTCTTCCAAATATATTTTATATATATATATATTTTATCAGTTAGTGAATCTTGTGTATGAAATTGAAGCTTGGCCAAATTGGAAAAAATATTCTATTAGTTAATTAAATATAAAGTAGATATGGGCCAACACAGTTCGTTTGTTTGGTTTTGATTTCCTGCACAATATCTAGATATGCTAATATGGAGGGATAATGTGAATTGATATAACATGTGTTGATTTAGCTAGCTCAAGCACTTGTTTTGATTTAGCTAGCTCAAGTACTTGACTTTTGGGATATGATTTAAAAATCAATGATAAGAAACTTACTCATATGTATATGTGAAATATGTACCTCAATTAAAATGTCTTCAATTAATTGTTGATAACAGGTTTGACTGTGGCATGTTTATGGTTAAATATGCTAACTTTTATAGCAGGGGCTTGGGGCTCTGTTTCAACCAGGTAAGGCGCATATGCTTATGTTGCTTTGGCACTTGCAAGTTTATAGTATTTTGTCTCTCAAGTTAAAGAACCTTGGTAGGCTAGTATTCATTTTTATTTGCCTGGACCTGCATTCAAAACATTGACAATAGCAAATTGCAAGTATGTTGTTCCTCTTCTATAACATAATTCTTGGCAGAAAATATTTGGCCTTGTTTCCTTCTGTTTTCTTGGTTTTACCTCTCCTAATAAATAATTGATCAGTAGTATTATGTTATTAAATGAAATAGTCTTGGACCTGGTTAGATTTCTAGGAAGAACTTGCATAATGAATCATTCCTCTCTGAGACTTTGAGTTAACACATGTAGCTGTCAACTCGTACTATTCAACTTTGTGTTTCTTGTCCTTGCAGGAACACATGCCATATTTTCGATTGATGGAAATGGTGTCAGTACTGCAGACTTGATAAGAAACAGAGGTTTGTTCCTTTTAGTAAACTTGACAATCTGGTTGGACTAAACAATGCCTTTACTTCAGTTTGCCATATTTAATTTTTTACGAATATATAGTGGAAAGTAGATTAGAGAAGGTCCTTGTGTTGGAACTAAAGGCTTCTAAGCTCTGAAGGTCCTTGTGTTGGAACTTAAAGATTACTACAAGGCTTATATTTGTGTTCACCCAACCATTAAAGATTACTACAAGGCTTATATCAAGATAAGCTGCTAAGTCTTTATCCTTGTCAATTTAAATTTAAATGACTCATATTCATGCAGCCATGAGTTTCAACATCTCCTAAGTGACATATGATTTATTTTATAATGAAATTTTCAATGATGTGTCTTATTTTCACAGACTTTGATTTTTCTTTAATTAATATATAAGTCCATTTGCCCATTTTTCTGTAGGGATTCAAAGACGGAAGGAGCTCAAAATGCTTTGGTTGTCGGCCCATCTGCACCAAAGGCACAATGAGTAGTCTCTTGCTCTCTCGGTCTATTTTTCTCTTATTATCTTCATGGAAGGTTTTTGGGGGCAGCAATGGTTTCTTATGTTTTTACTTTATCTATGTTGTATATATATTGACTTGGTCATTAGGGGCAACAAGACATTTTATCTTGTGAGGGAGGAATATATACATGTATTTCTTTGATACATTCTGACTTTGTAAATTGAAAAGATTGATAATATTATTGATTACTTTTTATCTAGATGTTACCAAAAAAACTCATCTTAGGTTGTACATGTTCATAATTGCATTGTGGTAATATATCAAAGACAATTGAGAGCTTCTAAAAACAGATGTAAACATGCACATAATACAACAATTTATTGTTCCAAAACGTGGTCTTAACCTTTAACATACAATGGTTCAATGTCAGAAACCATTGTCTAATCTATAAGCATACCACACAAACTTTACAAAACCGTTGTATGATGTGCCTTCTTGCAACAGTTTTCAATCCAAAACTGATGTATCAAACACGTATATACATCAAAACAAACTTGAAATGAGTATCTCACACAACGGTTATATGTCTAAAATCCGATGTTCTTAATGAATTAAGACAACGGTTTCTTCTCATAACCGTAGTATGAAAGACCTATAGACATGGCAGTACACCTATTTTCAATAACCTAAACAACGGTTATTATTAATAAACCGTTGTCTTCATGGCTATTTCACCTCGTGGTTATACTTAAAACAGTTGTAAAATACATGCTTTAGGGTATAGAAACCGTTGTCTCTCCTATTAGTACACAACGGTCTTTAAATAAAAATCGATGCCTAGATAAGTACACAACAACGGTATCTCCTAAATCATTAGTTTTTGAGGGTGTATATACAACGGTTTTAAATTAAAACCATTGTGTTAATGTTTACAAGACAACGGATATTACCCGTTGTCTATTGGTACCCCAATAGACGTCGGTCGATTAGACGACGGTATTTTGGTAATTTACACAACGGATTTTATCCGTTGTGTATTACGTTTTTTGTAGTAGTGTACATAGTATCTTTTACTATATGTTTGTAAACGAAAATCTCCAAAACAAATCCTGTTATAAGTAAATTACCAAGAATGCCAGATTTCATTAGTGTAGATTTCCACTATATGATCGACAAACGTACATTATATTTCATTATTTGGTTCTATGAACCCCACCAATTATCATAATATATGCCCATTTTTATTTGGTTCCATGAACCTCCCCAGTTATCATTATATTGCCAATTAGGCACTACCAAATGTACGTGCATGACATCATACGAAACCTAACTAGCTAGCATATATATATATATATATATAAAAGCAAATGATTCATGCTTCCGGCTATCCACCAATTAAGAGAAAATTTGTTCAAACAGCTAGTCATGGCTTCATTCACAGGAAATGTATTGCAGCTAATGCTACTTTTGTCTCTCATAACCATATTTGGTGCAGATGCAAGGGAAAAAAAAATGCTAAAGTAAAAAACTATTTGGGTGGATCCTTAAACCTTACTGTTCACTGCAAATCCAAAGATGATGATCTTGGTGTTAAAGTGCTCCTCCCCAATTACTTCTTTGATTTCAGTTTTCATACCAGCATAATTTTCGTTAATACACAATTCTTCTGCAGCTTTGAGTGGCCAGGTGCATTTCATTATTTCCATATATATATATACAAGAGAGAGATGAACCAAGATGTACTAAGGTTTAGTTAGGAATTGCTGTGAGAAAAAACAGGTATGAAGTAAAGCAGTTGAGTGTTTGGTAAACTCTATTTTCAAAAGTGTTGTGAGTACAAAAAGCAGTATGAAGGTGTTTGGTAAATTGTAATGTAAAACTGCTGTGACTATTTATAATTACTAAAATGAGGGTGGGTAAAATAAAATTTTCATTGTTACTGTGATTCATTGCAGCTTTCAAAAGCACGTACAAACTTGCTTTCTATTTTTGTTGTGGGGAGTTAAGAATTGTGGGGCAAAGCACTTTTTCATTTTTTTTACAAAATACCAAAACTTCTGTGGGTGATTGAGAATTGTCATCCACAGCAGCTTTTGGGTCCTCTACAACAATCCCAAATGGGGCCTAAGTGTTGGTGAAGTATAAGCCCAACTAGCCCATGTAGGTTTAACTGGAACTACAACAAATATAACCTCTGTTTCGAGTGGAATAAGAAGTTTATTCCCTGAAATCACTTGCTTCACTCTGGACCAGTTCATTATCTTTGGTTGGTTTTTATGTGTAAAGAAAATTAAATAATCGAACTCATATCAACATGTGTCAAGTTTCATTAAATAATACGAGTTTGGTTGTTTTTTTTTTTTGTCAAATATTTTTTACTTGTTTGGATAATATAGGCTTGATATATAGTTGCCAGAGGTCATGATAACTGAATCCACTTTATAGTCCCGAGAACTAAATTTTTCTTTGGAAAATTTTATAAAACAACTCTTTTTAATGAAGGGCTTATGTTAATAGCCTTGACGGAAAAATTGTTACATTTTATAGCTCTTTGGCCATTTTCAGACAAAAATATCCCTTATGGTCGACAAGGTCGACAAAAAATAATTGCAGAACCATCTAAAGTGACAGCAGCCAGTTCATCTTTTGATGAACAACTCAGATTTGCTCTAACAAAAACCTAGAATGCAACCCATCAATTTCAAATTGATCATTGAAATTGATCCAACTTTCAAGTGAAAATTCCTCTGGAGGGTTTGGTTGGCCTACTTACGGTGGTGGGACCGTGGGAGTAATGAGGCTTGAGCTTAAGTATGGAAGGTTTTCTAGATATAATGTATTTATTTTAAATGGATTTGTAGTTTTTTTTAAGGAAAAATATGGAACTTTATCCCATAAATTATTCACCAACCAAAGAGGCTCAGAATCAACATCTAACCAAAGATTAAAACCGGAAATAAGACAAAGCTAGCATACGCACATGACAACATTAAAAATGGATCTAGATCGGAAAAAAAATATAGGGAGACTTCCATTTAGGTCATTTAGTTTTATAATATACTGACTAAAGGCTTATAATTTTTAAAATTCTAACTAAAGTCCAATAATATTATAACCATTCCATGTTACATAATATTAGTGCATTAGTTTCAATTTTTTTCACACATATAAAGCCTCGAGTGCTCGGCGACCATTTTCAAGTGTTCGGCAATGCATTTTTACTTATTCCTCAAGCCCTGGTTTATCGGCTTTATATTAATTTTTAATTCTGAGCTTAGAGTTAAAAATCTAATATGCAGCCTCTACAAATCTCATTTTATACCCTAGGAAGGTATGAGACTATGAGATGAACCCGTACCCTATACCCTAAAAAAATAAAAATAAAAATGATATATTTATTTGACAAGTCAATGGTCAAAGGACTTTATTTAGCAAAAAAAAAAAAAAAACCATAAGGTTTTTTTCAAATAAGAAATATTATTAGAAGGACTAAACACTAATTTTTTCAAAAATATATATAGTGTGGGTTTACCTGACATCATGTCATCGTGAGTTCTTAGACTTGAATATAATGGTCTATTTACTTTTCAATTTTTTT
Organism: Dryas drummondii; assembly: GCA_003254865.1. Lineage (NCBI taxonomy): Eukaryota > Viridiplantae > Streptophyta > Magnoliopsida > Rosales > Rosaceae > Dryas > Dryas drummondii. The sequence continues at coordinate 912,111 of QANW01000563.1, forward strand.
TTTTTTTTCCGAAGAGGTTTGAAATGGGAACAATAAACAGCAATCAACGGTTTGGTGTTCTTGAGATTATAATATTACTTTTCTCAAGATGAGGATAACACACACATATATGGTGAGTCCTAGAGATCGATGTGGTCCTTACTACCTAATTCTATCAAATGCATTTATATTTTACACCAAAGATGACGATTCTCTACGGGGTTGTTTTGTCAAGCCATGCATACTTTGAAATTCTTATTTGATTTATTAATCTTTATTCCACAGCTCTCATCCATACCATGACGTCCAACTAAAACAAAACTTGCACAATGGAGTAGGGGCAGACCTAAGATTAAAGAGTGATGCTATATTTGCGCTTTTTTTTTTTTTCACATTTTTTTCTTATTTTTTCTCATTTCACAACCCCACACTCATCTCCAATTGAATTTTTTCATACACACACCCCCTCTCAATTATCATAATATCCCTATTTGATTTATTTCCAAAAAAAAAAAAAAACACCCAGCCCCTCCCCCTCCATCACCTGGCTACCTCCACCTTTCACCCGACCCACTCAGCCCTTCCCCTCTCTCTCTCTCTCTCTCTCTCTCTCTCTCTCTCTCTCCTCCGAACATCCACTTAAAAAAAAATTTGAAGGTTCAGTTGGGCTTAAGCTTTCCGGCGATTTCTTGCGGGTGTGGGTGGTTGGCCGGTAAGGGGATCGAGTTATGGGGAGTATTTTCCGACTGGTGGGGTGATTGATGGTGGCCGAAGGAGAGAGTGGTGGTGTCGGGCTGGCGGTGGAGGCTAAGTTGGGGAGTCGGGGAAGAGAGAGGGAGCTTTTGGGGGGGTTCTCGCCACCTGGTTCGTCGGCGAACCTGCCGGATTGAGAGTTGTAGAGAGAGAGTGAAGGGCTGGGGTTGGGTTTCGGGGAGAGAGAAAGAGGAGGGGATGGGGGTGGGGTGGTCGGCGGAGTAAGAGGGAAGGAGAGAGAGAAAGAGAGGGGGATGGGCCGGGGTAGTCGCCAGTCTTGACAGGGAGGGGCTGGGCTGGGGTGGTTGGCGGGGTGGTCGGCAGTGTACAAATAGCCTTCAGTCCGCCTGGGGTGGGGCTGGGGTGGTTGGTAAAATTGTGTTTCTCTCCTTCTGCTAAGCCTTCAGTCACCTTCTTCAAATATCAAGTCCCCAGTATTCTAAAATGAAAGTAGTTTGCAATTTGGGCATGGGGGTTTTCTCAACAAATGTATTTAAAACAAGAGATCCCCTCCTGTGCGCACTCCATTTCTGATATTAATTTTAAAGTTTAGATTTTCTGTTTTAGTTTTATTTTTCTAGTTGGTCTGGGGTTGGGGGGTGCTGTGACGGGGTGAAAGAGGGAAGGGGAGATGGGTAGAAAGAAGGAAGGAAAGATAAAGGGATGGGGTTTTGGGTAATTTTATTTTGGGTGTTTTTTGTAATTTCACAAATTAAATTTAAGGGTGTGCAAAAAGAAAAAAAGCTTTTAGGTTTTTTCTCACTTTGCCCCCTCACATTTATTTGTCTCATATATCTCCCTGAACTTTTATGTCGTTTCTTATATTGCCCGATTTCATCAACTCCATCAACACTACTGTTAGAAATGTTGACGTGACTTCTATGTGAAGGGGTAATTTCGTCTTTTCAGCCACAGAGGATCAATCTTTGCCATGTGTGTGCCATGTACTAATTTGTGGGACCCAATATACCATGTTGGCAACCCTCCCACATTTTTTTAATTAAAAATATAAAACTGAAATTTTAATTAAATAAAAAATTTTAATTAAAAAAATAGGATTTTTTTCTCCAATTGTGCTTGATGGGTTTAAGGTGGGGACTGAGGAGGGCGGGGGTGTTCGAGGGGTTGTGTGAGGGCAGGGGATGGATGGGTTGCCAGATTTGGGGGCTTGCTGGTGCTCGGAGGGATTTGCAGTAGCAGAGGCTTTCATCAACCAAGCGGAAGGAAGCGTCGTCCAAACTTGGGATTCTAGATTCATCAAGTTTTTTTTTGGGAGATCATCGGAGTTTGATGTGGAAGGGGCTGGGTGGGGGCAGNTTTTTTTTTAATTGAATTTAAAGATTTTATTTTAAAATATTATTTTAATTTAAAGTTTTATTGTTTTATTAATTTAAATATTGTTTTAAATATATTTTACTATTGAAATGACAAAATTACCTTTCCACGTCATCATTTTTAACTGTTGTGTAGACAGAGTTGACGGAATCGGGCAATGTGGGAAACGGCATAAAAGTTCAGGGGGTTATATGAGATAAATAAATATGCAGGAACAAGGTGAGAAAAAACCTAAAAGTCAAGGGGCAAATATGCTAATAAGCTAAGAAAAAAAACAGGCACTACAAGAAAAAATGGTTTGGGAAAGGAACGAAATTCGTCACCCAAAGTTGAGTTTCGTCGCCCAAATGTTTGGGCGACGAACTGCGTTCGTCGAGCGTTTGGCCGCCCAATCGATGATGCCCAAGAGTTTTGGGCGACGAACCAGTAAAGTTCGTCGCCCAAAAACACCTGGGGCAACGAATTTGTTTCGTCTCCTGAAGCATATGATTCCTCGCCCAAAGCATGTTATTCGTCGCCCAAATCATATTTTGGGCGAGGAATAAGGAAGTTCGTCGCCCAAAGCATGTTTGGGCGACGAAATGCTTTGGGCGACGAAATTGTTCGTCGCCTAAACACGATTTGGGAGAGGAAAAACTTCCTCGCTAGAACGTGCTTTGGGCGACGGACAATTTTGTCGCCCAAACATGCTTTGGGCGACGAACCTCCTTATTCCTCGCCCAAAATGTGTTTAGGCGACAGACAGTTTTGTTGCCCAAACACATTTTGAGCGAGGAATAAGGAGATTCCTCGCCCAAAGCATGCGCCTAAACATATTTTATTTTTTTTAAAAAAATTTTATTTAAATTATATATTTGAATTTAATATTAAAAGAAAAATCTTTATTCAAAAACTATATAAAACAAAATTATTAAATTTATATATCCAAATATCCATACAAAGTAGGAACAATTTAATACTGTATGCAAATATAATTAGTACATACAATCACTAATGGCTCCCTAGGTCAGTAGCGTCATCGGCACCGGTGGAGGAGTCTGGCATGCACTGGTCAATGTTCGGCGGCAGCACAAACCCAGGTACAATCCTGGCCAACTGGCCAAACATCTGCTGCATCTGTTGCACCTTACTTGTCTGCTCCGCATATACCGCTCTCGAATCTTCTAGCTGACCCTTCAACAGCTGCACTTTAGTGGACATGTTGACTAATTATGCAGATGGCTGAGACGAAGACCCGGCGCTGAGATCACGAACCCGACCCGTTCCCATTCTGCGTATCTCCCTACCACGCCTAACACCCAGTGTCTCGGTCATAATACGAAGACCGGCATCACGATCGGGGACTGAGATCGACTTCAACGGAGTGTCCGGAGGGTACTGGCTGGCCACCTCCTCCAAATAACTCGCCTTCTTGGCGAATATCTCAGCCTTCAAAATGTTATACACAAATTAGGAATTAGGAAATCAAATAAAAATATTAAAAATTGTGAAATAAAACTAAAATATAAAAAACTAACATGTTTCGCCTTGCCCTTGTCGTTGCCGGGTCGGGCATAAACATCCCCGTAGTTGTCGAGCTTCGAAAATTGCGAACCAGCTTGAAAAAGAATGTAATGTTGACAAAAACTCAAACAATACTAAGGAATATATATATTAAATTAAATAATAGCGCACCTGACGATACGACTCCACCCGGTATGAGAAGGGCATAGAACCACCATGATGATCAATCCTTGCGGGCGCTTTCTGGTTTTTAAGATTGGCATTCGACTTCCTCTGTTAAATATTAAGCAAATTGTAAATGCATTAGTGCATACACAATAAAGGAATAATATAAGAAAAAAAAATTTTGAAGTCTTAAAATGATATAAGATACCAAAAATTTCGGACTCTGAAAATGAGTGCACAACCACTGCCACTGATCAAGCTGAGATGCCATCTCCGGAGGAGGGCTGGCCAATGCCTCAGCTGCCGATCCAAACATGTTATATTCCCTGTGCAGCTCGTGCTTCCATTGTGTGTAAACTTTTCTCAATAACTTCTCCATATACCTAGCTACATCCGGATCCTCCATCTGAATGTCATAGTTTACCTGAACAAAAAAATTATTAAATTGTTAGGAATGATAAAATTAATCATTTTGTATTAATCAAAATATACTCACAGAAATGGAGCCCATAATGCTCATCTTGATGGCGTCATCAACCTTTTCCCAACTGGAGAAAAGCATGGAGCAGTTGGCACGGATAATCGCCCTGACAAAGGAAACGAAAGTACTATGGACCTCCTTGCTCGGTCGTAGGTAATCTTGCTGAAGAACGATTCGAATCCTCTCGTTCGTCGTGCGCGTGATTCGGGACGCCTTTAACCCTCTACTTATCCCCCTCGTGGTTTTCGTATTTAGAAAAACAAAAATAACATGTTAATTTCACAGTAATCTTATAACATCTAAATAAAATTAAACATAAACACAAGTGCTGTGAAAACATTTTTCTTACTCTCTGATGATGAGGTAGTACGAGTGGATGACGCAACATTCTCATATACACCATAACGGTGACCACGTCGGGCCCTCCGTGTCAACTGAATCGCAGACCCCGTACTGAATGAGAGATCTGGGGCTATCGCCGGGGTCGATTCACCCTGGGCTATGAGATCGGGCTGTACTGCAGGGGCGGGCTGGGCTACAGAGGCGGACATGGATGCTGAACTGGACCTCCGAGATCCACCCCTGTTCGAGATCAAACTCATCTGCACAATTCAATAAATATTTATATTAGTCAACAAAAAAACTAAAGTAATGACTTATTAATCTGAATCACCATTATCACTTACTAATCTGAATCACCACTAGAAATACTCATTTCATCATCATAATCATCATCATCGATACCATCAACATCAACATCAACATCATCATCTTCATCTTCATCTTCATCTTCATCATCTTCATCATCATCATCGTCATCGATGAAATCATTAACATCAATTCGAGGAAGTGGCCTAAGATCAATTGATAAGGCATCAATCTCAATTGGAGGAATGTCATGTATCTCGACTTGTTGTATGATAACATCATTGTTGTTTGAATTGGGTATGGTCGAAGATAAATCCTCTTAATAGGTCACGTCATCCTGATTTTCTTTTTCCGGAATATCCCATATATTTCGATTATGAATCATGTGAGCTACTTTCCAACCCACACCCGCCTTAGGATCATCCATATAACATACTGGATTCGCCATTGTGGCAAAAATAAATGGATCATTCTCATACCATCGAGTGTTTGTGTTCACAGATATTAAGCCGTAATCGAGTTTAATACTATTGTTTCTATTCGGGTCTTTATTAAACCAATGACACTTAAATAACACAACTTGAAAGCGATGCGAGTACAACACTTGATGTACACTCGTCAGCTTGCCGTAGAAATCTACCGTGCCAGTCTCCAAGTTCTCTACATAAACCCCGCTATTTTGAGTGCTCAAGATGGCATCTCGTTCTACAGTTAAAAACTTAACTTCATTCACATTACTTCCGGAAAACGTTTCAACCCATTGAATGTCACTCGCCAAACTCATTAACTCCTTATATAATGGCGAATTATCATCAGTCAGTTTTTCCATCTGTTAAAAGACAATGTAATTAATATATTACAAAAAACATACAAACACATGAACAAACTGATCATTATTGTCAGTAATCACTTACATGTTCCTTAAACCATTTAGGAAACAATTCTCGATGCTTTTTCTGTACACGTTCCCTGTCCCATCTTGGATAGTCGCGATTCATTAGTTCCTCGTGCTCAATGCGTAAAGAGTCAACTTCTTCGCAGTTGTTGAGTATAAACCAATGAGCCACCTCCATATCGTGTTTCGAGAATTCAACAGCTGGTTTAGGGGCTTCGCCAAATGGTCGTGTAATTTGAGAAAAGACAGAAAGTATCTTATTTTTTTCACCACCGTCGTCGTTGCGTTCGGGCCGATTGAATGACGTCTCAACACTGCTGAGATACATTGCACAGTACGTGATGAATTCATTTGCAATGTATGCCTCTGCTATGGAGCCTTCAGGGCGTGCCCTGTTTCGGACGTACCTTTTGTAATTACTCAACATTCTGCAAATGTAAGTACATAGTGAGAAAACTTGTATGAGTAAGCTAAACTTGGAGAATAGTAATGAAAAAGTTTAGGAATTGTTACTTTTCTATTGGGTACATTCACTGATAACTGACCGGCCCAGCAAGAATTGCCTCTTGCGGTAAATGTATCATCAAATAAATCATTATATCAAAAAAGGCCGGTTGAAATATTTGTTCAAATTTGCATAGGATGTACACAATCTCATCTTTCAATTTTGACATGTCCGACACACGCAACGTCTTAGCGCATATATGCTGAAAGAACCTCGACAACCCAACAATCGGTTCAACTACATCTTCGGGCAAAAATTTTCGAATACCCACCGGAAGCAGACGTTGCAATAAAACATGACAATCATGACTTTTCAAGCCCAAAATTTTTCCAGAGTCGATTTTCACAATTCGTGAGATATTGGCCGCATATCCATCTGAAAATTTGACCGATGCAAGAAACTTTAAGAATTCTTTCTTATCCCTAGGCTTCACGGTATAAAATGGATGTTTTTTTATCATTTTATCACTCTTCTTCGTTAACCACAAATGTTTCCTAATGCCCATTTTTTGCAAATCTTGTCGAGCCTTAATTGTATCCTTTGATTTTCCCTCAATGCCCAAAATTGTCCCCACCAAACTTTCGCACACGTTCTTCTCAATACTCCAACTCGAAGAATATCGACTTGTTCGTCCAATTTAGATGTGCAGGTGACCTTGACATATTTCGTTCTTTGTTAGAGGGACGTTTACCAATCCGGCCAAATTCTAAGTTATTCAACTGCCTCAAGATGTCATCACCAGATAATTCTTTAGGTTTCACGCCCATCTCTTTTTTTCCGTCAAAGGCCTCCTTACTGTGACGCCATTTATGATCCCCCCGCAAGCATCTTCGGTGGCCCATATAACATACTTTACTACTGTGCCAAGCGGAAGTTATATTCTTATTACAAGTAGGACATGTCATATAACCACTGGCCAATTACACGTCATAATTGTGAATTCTTTTTTCATGCATTTCCAGGGAGGCAAATTATAAGGAACCACGATCACTGGCCAAGTGCTGTAAGATGTGCTCATATTTCCGAATGGATTAAATCCATCAGTAGCAAGTCCTAATCTGACATTTCGTGGATCTGCTGCAAAATCCGGATATATCTTGTCAAATTCTTTCCATGGGCTTCTGTCTGCAGGATGTCTCATCACATCATCCTCAACCCGTTTATCTTTGTGCCACCTCATGTCACTTGCAGTATGTGTCGACATGTACAATCGTTGCAATCTTGGCTTAAGTGAGAAATAACGCAACACCTTTTGCGGAATCTGTTTCTTTATCTTTACAGACTTGTTCTTATATCTCGGCTCATTGCACACAGGGCATTTATCCTTCCCTTAGTGTTCTTTGTAAAACAATACACAATCATTCTTACATGCATGAATCTTTTCATATCCCAAACCGAGATCTTTCAACACCTTATTCGCAAGATAATGGGTTTCAGGTATATGATTGTTCTTTGGAAGCATTCGTTTCAAAATCTTCATCAACTGATCATAACTTCGATTTGAATGTTGATTAAGTACTTTACAATGCATTAACTCCACAACAGCAATTAGCACTGAGAACTCTTCACAACCAGAGTACAATTCCCGCTGAGCTTGTTTCAACAATCTCTCGTACTTATCAAACTCTTCTCTTTGGACTTCGGGCAACCCATCATCTTCATCCATATTATCGCTCTCTGTATCATCCTGATTGACTTCGTGATCAAGCGATGCATATGGATAAGCATCGTTTATTATGCCCATCACTTGGTCATTATCATCACCAACAGATTCAGTAGGCTGCAGAATTGTTTGAGCATCTGAGGAAGTCGAAGCATAAACTCTCGGTTCACCATGATAATACCATGTCGTATAGTTGTGTGACATCCCATATTTCACCAACTGAATTCTGACTTTACGCACTGTCTTCCATAAAGTGTTGTTACAATTCCGGCACAGACACTTTATATTATTATGAGCATTGACATGTTCCTGTGCAACTTGGATAAAGGACTCGATCCCATACAAATATTCATCACTAACACGATTCGTATTACGTATCTACTGTCGGTCCATAACACAATTAGAAAAAGATTCGTCACCCTTCTTCGTCTCCTTATGCCTCCGGTAAGGGCCCTATCCCATTCGAGAATGCACATATGTGTCGTGGTTGTTGGCTTGCACAACGTAATTTCGATCTGAGAAAATTTCGGCAGCATCTCCCTATGATTCTCCAAGTGCACGACGTAGATATTTAAAACAAATATCTAGTATGCACTCGAAGAACACATAGGGAGATGTTGCCGAAATTTTCTCATATCAAAACCACGTCACATGAACCACTAACCACAACACATAATTGTGCACTCCTAAACTGTCCATGGGTAATTTGGACAATTCAAGAATCATATTAGAGCGCAGTCACGCCCAGCGTCCATGCGCGCGTCCAACAGACTCTCGAACGGGTCTAAGGTGAATTTAAGTTTAGTGTACAAAGTTATCCACTGATAACTTCGCACGACTAGTTGAATGTACAAAATTATCGACTGATAACTTCGCACAGGCGCTTCATGCCACATGACCTAACCTAGTACTCGAGGAGTGCTGGACTACGTCATCGGGAATTTTGCAATTACAACTAAATTAAATGTAACATACAAACTAAACTATAATTAATCTAACAATATA
>QANW01000563.1:921270-960752 GCA_003254865.1 Dryas drummondii
GTTTCGGGGGGGGGGGTTGCCGATGGGGGGGTGGGCTTTCGGGAGCAGGGAGGAGGAGGGGGGTTTTGGGTTTCTGGGGAAGGAAGAGGGAGGAGGAGGCAGGAGCGGTAGCCGAGAGCAGGGAGGAGGCGAAGCTGAGAGGGAGGAGGCGTGGCGAGAGCTGAGAGGGAGTGAATGAGTGAGTGAAGGTAAAGTGAACCCAGAACTGGGTTAAATTGAACGACTTTGGGCGACGAACTTGATTCCGTCGCCCAAAGCACCTTTAGGCGAGGAATTAATGATTTCGTCGCCCAAAGAGCCTTTGGGAGACGGAATCATGTTCGTCGCCCAAAGTCATTGACTTTAGGGCACCGTTTCATCCCGGCACAATTTCAGAATTTGGGTGACGCACGTCGCCCAAAGATACATTTCGTTGCCCAAAGTTGATTTTTGGTATGAACCATGATCGTTCATACGTTCGAGCTTCAATGCCAAACTTCTAGATCTCCAATTGACCTAATATTTTAGAGAAATGATCTTTGAGTGACAAACTAATAAATGAACGGTTCAGATCGTTAAAAACACAATCGACATATATAAGGTTCTACATATAAATCAGTGGATTTTACACTTAAATAATAAAATTCTATTAATTATTTCGTTCAAACCTTGTCGATTCATAATTGTCAAGACAATAACGTCATTACAACAATCATAGTCGTTCATCATCTATGTTCATACGCAAAGATCATCCATGCAAAAAATCCGCTCAATCAGAGTTCATCTAGCCGTTCGATTATGATTTATAAAAACCATGATCTTTCATACACACTAAATGCTAAACCTAACTTCTACTTCTCCGATTGAGATAATTTTTTGTATAGATGATCTTTGAGTGGAGTACTAGCCAATGATCGGTTCGAATCGTTAAAAACATAATAGAAATATGAGCTTCCACATATAAATACACTTGAAGAGTATAATTCTATTAACTTTTTCTTAGAAATTTAGGCGATTAACAGTTTGTGAAGACTACAATGTGATTTCAATGATCGGAACCGTTCATTTTATTCGTTTATACTGGAAGATCATCCCTGCAAAAAATCGGCTAAATCGGAATTCATCTCCTACTTCGATTAGTATTAGAAAATTCACGATCGTTCATAAGTTCAACCACCGTTACCTAACTTCTACATCTTCGATTGAGCTAATTTTTTGCAGGGATGATCCTTGAGTGGGGAATAAAAAATGAATGGTTATGATCTTTGAAAATACAATCATATCGTATGCTATTACATATATAAAATTGTAAAAAAAAAAAGTATTCGTACTTTGGGCGAATAACTACAAATTTCGACGCCCAAAGTGATCTTGGGCGAGGAAATTATAAATTCGTCGCCCAAAGTCCCTTTGGGCGACGAAATGTTAAGTTTCTCGCCAAAACCATTATTACAAAACAATCATTTCTACATTCGAGCTCCGATACCAAATGTTTACATCTCTAATTGACCTAATTTTCTGCAAGATTAATCTTTGAATGAGAAACTAATAAATGAACGGTTCGGATCATTGAAAACACGATCGACATATGAGGTTGTACATATACATGAACGGTTTTTGCACTTGAAAAATAAAATTCTATTAACTATTTCGTTAAAACCTTGTACCTTCAATAATTGTGAAGACCACAATGTGATTATCACGATCAAAGCCATTCATCATATACGTTCATACTCAAAGATCAACCCTGGAAAAAATCGGCTCAATCGGAGCTCATCTACCTGTTCAATTATTATTATAAGAATCAAGATCGTTCATACATCCTAAATGCCAAACCTAACTTCTACATCTCCAATTGAGATAATTTTTTGCATGGATGATCTTTGAGTGGGACACTAAGAAATGATCGGTTCGGATCGTTAAAAACACAATACAAAAGTGATCTTCTACATACAAATACACTTGAAGAGTATAATTCGATCTATAGTTTTTTCGTTGAAACTTTGTCGATTCAACAATTGTGAAGACTACAATGTATTTTCAACGATCGGAGCCGTTCATTTTATTCGTTTATACTCAAACATCATTCTTGCAAAAAATAGCCCAAATCAGAATTCATCTACTCCATTGATTAGTATTAGCAAATTCTTGATCGTTCATACATTCGAGCATCGTTACATAACTTTTACATCTCCAATAATCCTAATTTTTTGCAATGCTAATCTTTCAATGAGGAATTAAAAATTGAATGGTTCGGATCGTTGAAAACACGATCGCATTGTATGATTAACATACATATAATTGTACCCAAAAAAAAAAAAAAAGGAATGACCCTTTGGGCGACGAACAAATTCTTCGCCCAAAGTACTTTCGGTGAGGAATTTGTATATTCCTCGCCCAAAATCACTTTGGGCGACGAAATATTTTGTCTCCCAAAGTAGGTTTGGGCGACAAATTTAGGTTTTCCTCGCCCAAATTTGGGCGAGGAATATGCATATTTCTCGCCCAATGCATTTCTCAATTAATATTTTGGTGCGTGAGTTGAGGCGACGAGATCATTTCGTCGCCCAAAGTAACTTTAGGCGAGAAACATGTTATTCGTCGCCCAAAGTGCCTTTGGGCGACGGACTTATTCGTCGCCCAAATCTGTATGACATTGAGCGATAAATGTTTTTGTTCGTCGCCCAAAAGTACTTTGGACGACAAATATAGGTTCGTCGCCCAAAGTTTCGTCGCCCAAATATGTTTTTCTTGTAGTGAGGGTGTGCAAATATCAGCGCTCTTTTAAAATGGTGTAGGTTGAACGTCCAAGGTAGTTTCTCGTTATTGTTAGTGATCAACAAATTTTGCAAAATTTCGATAACATCTTATTTGTTCTTATGATATTTCCTAAATTTACATAACCTGTTAAATCACCTTTATAATTATTATCAAACAAAATTCGACGGTACGAGTGAATTTTATTAATAAAAGATAAATATATACCTAGTCAGATCTAATAACATTTTTCCATTTTTCTCACCGATCATCATAACATTTTTCCATTTTTACTTGGTTCTATGAACCTCACCAATTATCACAATATTGCCAATGAGGCAATACCAAATGTGAGACCATATGGAACCTAATTCTAGCAACTATAAAAATAAATGATTCATCCTTCCAGCTCTTCACCAAGAGAAAACATTTTCAAACAATCATGGCTTCGTTTAGTAGAAATGGATTGCAGCTAATGGTGCTTTTGTCGTTGATAACCATATTTGGTGCAGATGGAAAAACACATGTTAGAATAACAAACGACTTAGGTAGACCCTTGACCTTTACCGTTCACTGCAAATCCAAAGATAATGATATTGGTGTTAAAAGTGCTTCCCCCTCATGGCTCCTTTGAATTTAGTTTTAACCCAAACCTTTTTTTTCGAGAATACACAATTCTACAAAAGTTTTGTGTGGCCAGGTGCATTTCACTATTTCGATATATATATATATATTCAAGTGAGAGGCAAACGAGAGTGTGGTCGCTGTTGGTGGAGTATACTACCAAATGCCCCATGCAGGTTTAACTGGGCAGACAACAAATTTGACGTTTGTTTTCCTTGGAATAAATCTATGAGATCGATCACTTGCTTGGTTCTCAGCCAATTCATTATCTTTGGTTTTCTTTTTATCTGAAATGAAAAATGATCGAATTCATATCATCATGTATCAATTTAAAATTTTGAACGGTTAATAATTAAGAGTTTGGTTTTTTTCTTTTTGTTTGGTAATTGAGCCCAAATAATAAGAGTTTGGTTGTTTCTTTTTTTGTTTGGTAATTGGTAATTAATAAGAGTTTGAATATAAAATAATCGAACTCAAATAATGATAGTTGTTGGAGGTAGATTTTGTTTTGCCGACATTGTAGACTTGTAGTTCAATGATTAGACATTTCATTAATACATGGATCCAATTGTGATAAAATAAACAGGTGAACAAAAATTTTAAAGTCATACAGTAACAACTATATACATATGAATTGAAAAAAGGTAAAGAGGAAAATGTTAAAAAATGAGAATTCAACCTTGATTGAATTCTTAGCATTATGATTGAATTGAAAAATTAATGTAATGCCTTGGACAAGAGTAAATATACAATAATTAACAAGCATTAATGTTAAAGTTCTGTGTAATTTTGGGTTATCAAAGTAGCAATTTGATATTAATTAATGAACTAAACTAATATAAAAAGAAAAGGTGCATGACAAGCTATTTGAATTCAACCCTTTCATAGTTGTTTAATCGAAATTGTAAAGCTTACTGTCCAAGCCATTGAACCTAGCTACATGACAATTTTTAAATGATTATAAATGATTTAGTGAGTCAAAGAAGCTCTTACACATTGTTTTCTCTCAGACAGATCGACATGGCTGAAGTACTGAAGCTACATGGAGCATGGGCAAGTCCATTTAGTTGCAGGGTGATATGGGCTCTGAAGTTGAAAAGCATACCATATGATTGCATAGAGGAAGATCTTGATCCCAACAAAAAAAGTGCTCAACTTCTGAAACACAACCCAGTCCACAAGAAGATCCCAGTTCTGGTTCATGGAGAAAACCCAGTTTGTGAGTCCATGATCATCATCGAATACATAGAAGAAACATGGCCACATAACCCCTTGCTGCCCACTGACCCTTATGAGAGAGCCATCTCTCGGTTCTGGGTCAAATTTGCTGAAGATAAGGTACATATGAACATTCAACAACTATGATATCATCAATTTTGTGTAGATTTATCTTTTGACCTTTCAATTAAACCAAAAATGTCCCAACAATAAGGAGCCAAAAGTGAATATTTATATGTATGCTATAGGGAGATGTTCTCTTGCCAAATAATCTAATACGTACGTTGTCAAGTTGTCAATTTTTTTCAACCATTAATTGTCAAGTTGTCACTGATTAGGTGAATATATTTCTTTTCTTTTTTTTGGTCAGGGAGTATATTTCTTATTTGTATACGTTGATTCTGACTTTTTGTGAGGCATGGGGCAAAAATCTAAAATAAGGCCTTTTTATAAACATTCATAGTTTCACAAGCCAAATTGTAGAATATTAATATACAATTATTTTACATACTATGTTAAATTATTCAGCATCAGAAATTGATATCTACCCACTGTTAAAGCACAATTATTATAACGTACATATTATTTTTTTTTTTTTTGAGAAAATTTATACGTACATATATATATATAATTCTTCTTGGATGTCATAATTAAAAAAAAAAAAAAAAAAAAAAAAAAAAAAAAAAATTGGGCCCATTTTGAGGTGGTCTGACTCTCTGGACGGTTGCTTTTGGTGCCCTAGCTTGTTCAATATTGATCGTAGCTAGAAAAAAATAATATATCAAATATTATTGGTAAGAGAACATTACTACTTCTCATTATAGATCCTAATTCTGGTAGGGCCTTGCAATTTGGATGGTCTTCCGAACCACTGGAGAAGAACAAGAGAAGGCGAAGAAAGAAAGCTTGGAGATGCTGAGAGCCATCGAAGAGCACGCGAGTACTCTTGGAAAGAAGAAATTTTTTGGAGGAGACAGCATTGGAATAGTGGACATAGCCTTTGGAGGGATTGCTCATTGGTTTGGAGTCATTGAAGAAGTGGTTGGGGTGAAGCTATTTGAAGCCCATTCATTTCCTCACTTGCATGCATGGACTGAGAATTTCAAACAAGTGCCAGTAATCAAAGAAAACCTTCCCGATCGTCATAAAATGTTGGTCTTCTACAAGCAGATCAGGGAAAACTTGCTGGCATCTCCTTGACACTAACTAGAGATTCCTATGTGTTTAGGACTTGTGAGGTTCAATGGTTTGTTTGTGAGGTTGGATTGTTGGATAAGTGTCTGGTTTATGTTAGGCTGAAAACTAGTGAACACCTTCAACTTGGGGGTAAAAGGATTTGAATTCTCTATTATACTTATTTTTAATATTGTTTCAATTTAAGTTATGTATTACAAAGTTAAGAGTTATAAATTCATGAATGTGACATCACACATTGAAGAAGTGTACGTTAACCTCCTAATTAATTTGCTTACACCGATAATTTGTAATACACCACTAAAATTAAAAGTAAAGTAAAAATAAGTAAAGCTATATATGAATTTGAGTAAGAAGGGGGATTCTTATGGTTTCCTACATATCACACATATACCAATGAATTTGTTTTTTTTATGTGAGATTCAACTATATATTTACCTGCTCACGGATTCATATTTGGTACCCCATAGCACAGGGGGTGACATTTACCCTCGTGTCTCACACAACCAAGTCGCTCGGTTGCTCTAATATCATTAATTAAAAAGGGTAGTTTACCTAGAAGATCAAAATGAGAAATTTGACCATAGTCTACCTAGCCTAAAAAATGTATATGCAGTTGCATCTGCCGAACCCTCGACAAGAATGCTAAACAACAGCCTTTTTTAAACCGAAAAATGTGTTAGATCGAGCCCACTTGGTGCCTAGTGGGCTCGAGGGCTCCATAATATAGGTTTAGATCCTAATGAAGTTGTGCAATTGAGGTATAATGCAAATATTGCAAACTAACCCTTTCGTCTTAACAAGCACTGTAGGGACCAAAGGTTAAAATTCTAAATTGGCATACAAATGCTATATATATATGGCTTATTATTTAGTTTGTCTCCTGAAAGTATTTTGAATTCTCACATCACCCTCTGATGTTTATTTTGTTTCACGTTACCCCCTGATGTTATATCTCGTATCTCACATCACCCCCTGATGTTTGTTTTGTCTCACGTTACCCCCTGATGTTATATCTCGTGTCTCCTGGTTCTGTCAAGTCCGTCAATATCAACTCTTAGAAGTGCTGATGTGGCATCCACGTGTGCATAAAAATTAATTAAATATTATTTTTAAAATTAGAGTATTTTTAAAAATTAAAATAAAATTCAAAATTAAAGAAAATTATTTAGAAATACTTTTTAATTTTCCAAAAAAACTTAGTTTTTAAATTTTCCAAACAAACTTAGTTTTTAAATTTTATCCAAGGATAAAATAGGAATTTTAAGAAAAGAAATGTATGATTTAACAAAAAAGTGAATGTAGATGCCAAATTGGCACACGGAACAAATTAATTCTAGGTGGCAAATGGCCAAATTTTTTTTGTATGGGTGGTAATTGGGTACATTCTCATAGTCTAGGTGGTAAAAGTGCAAAAAAAACCTTTTCTATAGTCAAGTAATTTTTTCATTTTCTTATCAAATGAGAGAAGAAATTTGAGTTCAAGACCTCAGTTATAGGTGTGATTGTGTGAATGCTCTTCACTACTAAGATACAATTAAGTTGATATTCTCCAAATCTTCAAATTAAATTTTTTGGTGAATCATATGTTTATTTTTATTTTTTGTAACTAAATTACCATATAACGTGTCATGGTATATATGTAGTATTTCTTTTACTATGTTTGTAAACGAAAATCTGCAAAAAAAATCCTATTATAAGTAAATTACCAAGAATGCCAGATTTCATTAGTGTATATTTCCACTATATGACAAACGTACATTATATTTCATTATTTGGTTCTATGAACCCAACCAATTATCATAATATATTTCCATTTTTATTTGGTTCCATGAACCTCCCCAATTATCATTATATTGCCAATGGGGCACTACCAAATGTGCATAAGACCATATGGAACCTAACTAGCTAGCATATATATATAAAAGCAAATGATTCATGCTTCCTGCTATCCACCAATTAAGAGAAAACTTGTTCAAACAATGATGGCTTCGTTCACAGGAAATGCATTGCAGCTAATGTTGCTTTTGTCGCTCATAACCATATTTGGTGCAGATGCAAGGGAAAAAAACAAATGTTAAAGTAACAAACGATTTGGGCGGATCCTTAAACCTTACCGTTCACTGCAAATCCAAAGATGATGATCTTGGTGTTAAAGTGCTCCTCCCTCATCGCTTCTTTGATTTCAGTTTTCGTCCCGACTTCTTTGTCGTGAATACACAATTCTACTGCAGCTTTGATTGGTCAGGTGCATCTCACTATTTCGATATATATATACAAGACAGAGACGAGCGAAAGTGTACTATGTGTTGGTGGAGTATACTGCCAACTGGCCCATGCAGGTTTAACTGGGACAACAACAAATATGACATTTGTTTCCCGTGGAATAAGTCTATTCCCTGAAATCACTTGCTTCACTTTCGACCAGTTCATTATCTTTGGTTTGGTTTTTATGTGCAATGAAATATAATGGAATTCATATCATCATGTGTCAATTTTTATTTTGAACAAATAATACGAGTTTGATAGTTATAACACACCACTAAGAGTAAACATAAGTAAAGCTATATATGAATTTGAGTAAGAAGAGGGATTCTTATGGTTTCCTACATATCACACATATACCAATGAACCTGTTTTTTTGTTTTGTTTTGTTTTTTTTATGTGAGATTCAACTATTTACCTGCTCATGGATTCATATATAGTACCCCATAGCACAGGGGGTGACATTTATCCTCGTGTCTTACACAGCCAAGTCGCTCAGTTACCCTCGTGTCTCACACAGTCAGTCGCTCATTTGACCACAGTCTATCCGACCTAAAATTTACTACATATCACACATATACCAATGAACCTGTTTTTTTGTTTTGTTTTGTTTTTTTTTATGTGAGATTCAACTATTTACCTGCTCATGGATTCATGGTACCCCATAGCACAGGGGGTGACATTTACCCTCGTGTCTCACACAGCCAAGTCACTCAGTTGCTCCAATATCGTTAATTAAAAAGGGTAGTTTACCTAAAAGATCAAAATGAGAAATTTGACCATAGTCTATCTGACCTAAAACTTACTTCTTAAGGATAAATTAGCACTGAGCGCTCGGTAGCTGTAGATGCAACTTGCATCTGCACCCTAAAAATAGTACAAGAAACTCAAAAATTATCTCAAAATGCCCAAAAATTAAATTGCAAATGCAACTTCAAAATTAGCTCAAAATATAGATGATGCATATTAAAAAGCTTCGATCGCAAATGTAGATGCAGCCGTATCTGCCGAACCTTTGGCCCCTAGAGTGCTTCTTAAGACCAAAGATTCGCAATATTTGCGTTATACCTCAATTGCACAACTTCATTAGGATCTAAACCTATATTATAATAAGAAGTGCTGATGTGGCATCCACGTGTGCATAAAAATTAATTAAATATTATTTTTAAAATTAGTATTTTTAAAAATAGAAAATTAGGATTAAATATCAAATCTCAATAATTTTTTGGTATAGCATGAAGACCATATAATTTTTCAATTAAACTACCAAATTTAAATGTAGTTTTTTAGATTAGGTCACAAATATGTTGGCCCCTTTGATTTGAGCTTTTTCCATTTGACATTTTTATCCTTTAGCTCACATATAATGAGTGTTAGTTAAAATTTATAAGATTTTGACAAAATTGCCCTTGAGACTTTTATATTATCTTGAAAATTTGCTAATGTAGTCTCAACTTCACATTTAGTTGTGACTATACCACACTCACAACTTCAAATTTAGTTGTGATTGAACGACAGTACGACAGTCACATCTAAGTTGTGAGACAGTCACAGTTAAGTTGTGACTTAATTGAATTTTTTTTAGAAAAATTATACTACAATATAGTATAAATAGGGGTCAAAACAATAATTTTACTCAAAATAATATATAATATGTTGGTGTGAGTTGTCTCTTTCAATTTACCAAGACAGTCACAGTTAAGTTGTGACTAGATTGATTTTTTTTTTAATACAATATAGTATAAATTAATGTAATATTTGTGATGTAATATTATTTTTATTTTTTATTGTAGTGGCATGTGATGTAATATATGTAAATTCTAATACCTTTTACTTTATTAATTTGTTTGACTTTTCAACTAGTACCTAATCTAAAATGCTATTTAATTTTGGTACCTAAACTAAAAAGTTATTGAAATTTAGTAGTTAAAATCAATAGACCTTTTTAAAAATTAAAAGAAAATTCAAAATTAAAGAAAATTATTTAGAAATACTTTTTTATTTTCCAAACAAACTTAGTTTTAAAATTTTATCCAAGAGTAAAATTGGAATTTTAAGAGAAAAAATGTATGATTTAACATAAAAGAGAATGTAGGTGCCAAATTGGCACATGGAACAAATTCTGGGCACGTGGCAAATGGGCAAATTTTGTTTTTTATGGGTGGTAATTGGCCACATGACTCATAGTCTGGGTGGTAAATGTGCAAAAAAAACATTTTTTATATTCAAGTAATTTTTTATTTTTCTTATCAAAATGAGAGGAGAAATTTGAATTTGAGACCTTGATGATAGGTGTGAATGCTCTTAACTACTAAGATACCAGTTGATCTCCAAATCTTCAAATTAATTTTTTTTGTGAATCATATGTTTATTTTTATTTTTTTTTTGTAAATAAATTACCATATAAGGTGTCATGGTACGTTCTATTTCTTTTACTTTGTTTGTAAACGAAAATCTCCAAAAACATCCTGTTATAAGTAAATTACCAAGAATGCCATATTTCATTAGTGTATATTCCCACTAAATGACAAACGTACATTATATTTCATTAATTGGTTTTATGAACCCCACCAACTATCATAATATATTTCCATTTTTATTTGGTTCCATGAACCTCCCCAATTATCATTATATTGCCAATTAATGCGGCACTACCAAATGTGCATGAGACCATATATGGAACCTAACTAGCTAGCATATATATATAAAAGCAAATGATTCATGCTTCCGGCTATCCACCAAAAGAAAACTAGCTTGTTCAAACAATGATGGCTTCGTTCACAGGAAATGCATTGCAGCTAATGCTGCTTTTGTCGCTCATAACAATATTTGGTGCAGATGCAAGGGAAAAAACAAATGTTAAAGTAACAAACGATTTGGGTGGATCCTTAAACCTTACCGTTCACTGCAAATCCAAAAATGATGATCTTGGTGTTAAAGTGCTCCTCCCTCATCGCTTCTTTGATTTCAGTTTTCGTCCCGACTTCTTTCTCGTGAATACACAATTCTATTGCAGCTTTGATTGGCCAGGTGCATCTCACTATTTCGATATATATATACAAGACAGAGACGATCGAAAGTGTACTAAGTGTTTGTGGAGTATACTGCCAACTGGCCCATGCAGGTTTAATTGGGACAGCAACAAATATGACATTTGTTTCCCTTGGAACAAGTCTATTCCCTAAAATCACTTGCTTGACTCTCGACCAGTTCATAATCTTTGGTTTGGTTTTTATGTGTAATGAAAAATAATGGAACTCATATCATCATGTGTCAATTTTCATTTTGAATAAATAATACGAGTTTGGTTGTTCTTTTGGTTTTTAGCGCTTATATTTCCTCCCTCTTGTTTTACTTTCCCACTCACTCTATTTTTGCATCCACTATTAAATTTGAAAAAAATTATAAAAATACTATTCATACCTCATATTATTTCTATAATACCCTTTGATATACTGACTCAAACACGCATGCACCCACATACTAAACACTCTTCTTACCCCCGTTCCCATTAACTAGATATCATCCCATGCACCCACCCATGGATATTGCACATGAATACAATGCATAGGGAACATATATATATATATAGTTTTGGCAGCTAGGCATAAAATTTTGCTGCCAATGTTGTAATGTTGAATTATACTTTAAGTGACTCACGTTTTAAAAAAAAAAAAAAAATCAAAAAAGGATATTAAAGAAGAAGGTGCAGAGTAAGACTCTTCTCCTATGAAGAACAAAGGCCGTATGTACTGTAATAGCCGAGGATTACATGAAACTTCTCTTGGAATTAGAAGAGTATGCATGGGGTAGACACCAAGCAAGGCAAGGAAAATTTTAAAGCTCAAGAAACAATTGATGAGGAACTAATTATGAAATATATTAGGGATTTATTTTGAAATTTAGGAATGAATTATAGGATTGGTATAAGTTTTTTTTTTTTCCTTAGATTTGGAAAAGGATGGGTGGGTGGAATGATAGTTAAGGGGGGTGGGAAGAGTGTTTTCCAAGTGGGTGTTTGAGTTGGTATATAATAGGATATTATAGGATTAATGGAAGGTGAGAATAATTGTTTTATATTTTAGAGCAAATTACAATTTAGTACCTCAATTTTATATGTTATTTCAATTTAGTACCCCAACTTTGAAAACTTGCAAAAAAGTATCTCAACTTTCTTTTTGTGTCAAAATAGTACCTCCGTTAGTTTTTCTGTCAAATAAACTGTTATTTGCTGACGTGACAGGGGTATTTTCATCTTTTTTCCCAAATTTTAAAAATATTAATATTTTTAAAAATTTTGAATACAAAAATTTTTAAAATAATTAAAATAAACAAATTTCATAAAATAAAATAAAAAACATTTCCCCCTCCTCCTTTCCCAGCCATACCCAAGGATTTAAATTTCGAAAATTTCAGTGAAATTTTCGATTTTTTGAGGTATGGAAATTTTAACACTAAATCAACAAAATTTCGTCTGGATTTCAATGATTTCGCCGAAATTCTCGAAATTTCGCCGAAGTTTTCGGCTGGGTGGGATTTCTGGATTTTGGGGAGGCTGGGTTTTGGGGAGGTTGGGATTTGGGAGGAGCTGAAGATGTGGAGGAAGAGAGGAGGGGCTGGGTTTTGGTGGGTTTCGGCGGTAGGGGGCGACGGCAGAGGGCGAGAGCAGGGAGAAAGAGGTGAGGGTGGGCTAGTGGTCGGCGCAAGTGAGGGGATGGAAGCGCAGGAGAGGGGATGGAATATTGAGAGAGAGAGAGAGAGAGAGAGAGAGAGAAAAAAAAAAAAAAAAAAAAAAAAAAAAAAGAGTGAGGGTGGGCTGGTGGTCGACGCAAAGGGGGATGAAGTTACTGTCTTACTGATGGAGGAAATAAGAGAAAGGAAGAAGAAAAAAAAGCAAGAAAAAGGAGAAAGGAATTGAAAAAACAAGAAAGAAGAAGGAGAGAGAAAATAAAAGAAAGAAAGAGATCAGGTGATCAGGGTGGGTAGTGGTATTGGGTTGCGTGAATGATAGTGTGGAGAGAGAAATTAACATACAAAATTTGATTTTGGATTTTTAAAATTTATGTTTATAAATTTACAAAAATGTCCATCATTTCAAATGTTCATATTTCTCAAACCGTAGCTTTAATTGATGCACAGTTTGTGCTCACATATTCGTGTGTTCTAGACCTTTCCAACAAACCATAGTCGAAGTCAAAAGCACAATAGTTCAAAAAGTCAAAGAACATGTCAAACTAATTTAAAACAAAAATTATAAAATTAACCTAAAATATTTTATTTCTCAAATAAATATTTTTCAAAATAAAACTTGGAAAAATACGGGATCTCACAATCTACCCCCCTTCAAAGGAGTCTCACAATCTATCCCCCTTCAAAGAATTTCGTTCTTGAAATTTCCAATTAAAGTAATAATGGAACAACTTCAAACAAGCACAAACAACAATAATCCAAAGCTCTGAAAAGTTCTTTTCATTTATGAAAAACTGGAAAATAAATTACACAAACTCTGAGGTATTTGTTCAATCAAATTTATGTAATTATTAAGTAGTAAACTGTTTTTTTAATAGTATTTGTCTTTAGCGCGCATTATATTCATCTTATATCACATGAAACCTACTATATAATTTGGTTTCTTCAATGTTTTTTATTAATGTAGTAGATAATATGTTANAATTATTTTAAGAAATTTTTTTATTCAAAAGTTTTTCAAAATATTATTATTTTTAAAATTTGGAGAAAAAGATGAAAATACACCTGCCACGTCAGCACATAATGGTTTATTTGACAAAAAAACTAACGGAGGTACTGTTTTGACACAAAATGAAAGTTGAGGTACTTTTTTACAAGTTTTCAAAGTTGGGGTACTAAATTGAAACAGCATGTAAAGTTGAGGTATTAAATTGTAATTTGCTCTATATTTTATTCAAATTTAATGGTGGGTGTAAAAATAAGGTGAGTGGGGAAATAAGACATAGGGGTAGAAATATAAGCATTCTTTTTCTTTTTATATTTTTTTTTTGTCAGAAATATTTTGATTTTTTTTTGTTTTGTATAATTAGATTGATAGTTGTTGAAGTTCATGATAACTAGATCCATTTTATGTATAGTCGCAAAGCAAAATCTTACTATTCTCTTTTTTACATGTTTTTTCATTTATTCCCAGCAAATGGTTACTAGGCTTCTTAAACTTCAGTAATTACTATAATATTGAAAATAAGTGCTGCTATTTGCACACCTTTTTATTTATTTTTGCACACTCTTTACTCCTACACATTCCATAAAACTTTTTAAATTTTACAATTTCTCAAAATACACGTACCCCAAAATTCTAAAATACCTACTAAAAAAAAAAAACACGCACACACCTACAGACAACCCAGCCCGATGCACACCCACAGCCAACCCACCCCTACACCAAAATGATTTCCCACCTTGTGGCTTCTTCGGCCAAAAAAATGATTACACCTTGTGGCTTCTCCGGCCAACCTATAAGAAAATCATTTTGATCTCTCTCATTTCTCTCTCTCTCTCTCTCTTTTCCCCTCTCTTTCTCTTTCTCTTTCTCCTTGTCGCTGGGCTGCGTGGGGAGGATTGAGGCTGGGTGCGGAGGGGCGAGGCTGGGAGCGGAGGGGTAAGGTGAGGCTAGGCGCGGATGGGAGGGCGAGGATGGGTGTCACCGATCTGGAACAGAGGAGAGAAGAGAGAGATAAATGGAGAGAGAAAAGAGAGAGAAAGAGAAAGAGACATAGCAGAGAGAGGGAAGAAGAGAAAGAAGAGAACTAGAAGGTTGAATTGTCGGCGACCTTGCCAGCGGCGGGGGTGGCTGAGGGTGGGGTCAGGGTGAGGGTAGAGAGGGACAGAAGAGAGAGAGAGAAAAGGAGAGAGGAGAGAGACTAGAGGGAGAAAGGAAGAGAGGAGAGAGGGAAAGAGAGAAGAATAAGGAAGGAGAGAGAATGGGAGGCGCTAGCATGGGGCGGCGTTGGCGCCAACAATGGTGGGGTCGGGGTGGGTGTGGACTTGGAGGTGGTGATGGCTAGTTTGGGGTGTGTAACAAGGGTATTATGGTCATTTGGGTTAAGGGTTAGAATTTTAATTTAATAAATGAGGGAGAAGGGTGTGCAAAAAGAAAAAAAAAAAAAAAGGATATGTAAATAGCAACACTCTTGAAAATCAGGCATTACCAAATATGAGACCATATGGAACCTAGCTAGCTACCAACTATAGAAAAGCATGATGCACCCTAGTGTTTTTACTTCAAGATAAAGCTTCTTCAAACAAGTATGGCTCTGTTCGTTAGAAATGCATTGCTGCTAATGTTGCTTTGGTTGTTCACAATATATAACCATATGTAGTGGAGAAATATATTCTTCCAAAAAAAAAAATTAATGTTTAGCACAATCCCTCTGGAGGGTTTGGTTGGCCTATGAACGGTGGTGGGATCGTGGGAGTGATCGCTGAGGCTTGAGCTTAATTATGGAGGGTTTTCTAGATATAATGTATTTATTTTAAATGGATATGGAATTTTTTTAAGGAAAAATATGGAACTTTATCCCGGAAATTATTATTTATACAAAGCTTCACCAACCAAAGAGAGGCTCAAAATCAGCATCTTACCAAAGATTAAATAGAAAATTATGATTAAATACCAAATATCAATAGTTTTTTAATAAAGCAGCAAGACACTAATTTTTTTTAGTTTAGGTATTAACCTAGAGTAAAACATTTTGGATTAGGTCACAAATCAGTTTGTTATACAGTTGTGACTGTCGAACAGTTACAGTTGTAATTGTCGAACAGTCACAGTTGTGACTATTTAAAATTTATAAAATATCAAAATTTTTAAGGGTTTCATACTTTTGATTTAGGTTTGGGGGATGAAGTCCTATAACCTAAAGACTAAATATTAAAGTTTAAGCCTTGCAAATATTGAAAAAACAATAAATCAATAAAAAAGTTATGATTGTTAGACAGTCACATTTTGATATAACCATGTTTTTTAAAGTTGGTACCTAAACTGAAATTTAATACCTAAAGTGAAATGACATAAATATTTTAGTAGTTGAAATGAAAAAACATTATAATTTGGTACCTAAAGTCAATGGACCTAAGATTAAAACCGGAAATAAGACAAAGCATACGCACATGACAACATTAAAAATGAATCTAGATTGGAAAAAAAAAATATATATATATATATATATACAGGTTCCTTCTGTTGAGGTATACGTCAACTTATTTATGTTGAGGTATGACCTTGTTGGGGCCCACACGAATCGTTTTTTGTCGATCCGAACCGTTCGCAAGGATCATCTTCATTGATAGATCAACTTTGCAAAAAATTAGCCAAATCGGAAATCATTTGCCTATCTAACTTTGATAAAACAAATGGACAGTTTCATCGAAAATATTTGGTTCGTCCATTTATTTGATCAAAGTTAGATAGGCAAATGATTTCCAATTTGGCTAATTTTTTGCAAGGATGATTTATCTATGGAGATGTAAAAATTGAACGGTTCGGATCGACACAAAACAACTCGTGTGAGCCCCAACAAGGTATACCTCAACAGAAGGAGCCTGTATATATATAGTGTGGGTTTACATGACATCATGAGTTCTTAGACTTGAATATAATGGTCTATTTACTTTTTCAATTTTACATTTTTTTTTTTTTTGAAGAGGTTTGAAATGGGAACAACAAATAGCAATGTTTCTCATGAACGGTTTGGTGTTCATGAGATTATAATATTACTTTTCTCAAGATGAGGATAACACACACATGTGGCGAGTCCTGGAGATGTGGTCCTTACTACCTAATTCTATCAAATGCATTTATATTTTACACCAAAGATGTCGATTCTCTACGGGGTTGTTTTGTCAAGCCATGCATACTTTGAAATTCTTATTTCATTTATTAATCTCTATTCCACAGCTCTCATCCATACCGGCCATGACGTCCAACTAAAACAAAACTTGCACAATGACGCCAGACGAAGAAGTAGGGGCGACCCAGGATTTTAAAATGGGCGGGATAAGCTGAACGTCCAAGGTAGTTTTTCATTATTGTTAACAATTTTTGCGAAATTTCGATAACATCTTTTTTTTTTTTCTCTCAAATTTACATAACCTGGTAAATCACTTTTATAATTATTATCAAATAAAATTTAACAGTACGAGTGAATTTCAGTAATAAAAAATAAATATATACCTAATCAGTACGTGTTTAATTTAATCACACCTAATCAGTACATGTTTAATTTAATCACATCATGTATATATGAGAGGGCCAGCTAGAATATGTAATCTAAAATATTAAGTCTAACATAACAATATATATAAGATTTTACACCTTTTTACCCTTTATTAATTAATTTTGAGTTGAATGCTAAATTTCATAGAATATTTCATCGCATCATCAATATATATAACCCTCCACTCTATGCAAACTAATTAGCCTTCCATTTAGCCTTTTGGCATGGACAGTGTGAAGCTCTTTGGAGTTTGGACAAGCCCTTTCAGTCGAAGGGTCATATGGGCTCTAAAACTGAAGGGTGTGAGCTATGAATACATTGAAGAAGACCTTGGCAACAAGAGCCAGTTGCTGTTACAGTACAACCCAGTTCACAAGAAGATCCCAGTGCTTGTTCATAGGGGAAAACCGATTGCGGAGTCGAGGGTAATTCTTGAATATATTGAGGAGACATGGCCTGATCAGAATCCATTACTGCCAAAGGATGCTCATGAGAGGTCCATCGTCCGATTTTGGGCAAAATATATAGATGAAATGGTATGCAACTATTCTTAATTTCCATACGTTCTTGTATCTTTATTAATTAATTATTATTATTTTTTATTTAGGGAGAGGAAATCGGAGTTGAAACCTCTTTTAACATTGAAAAGAGAAATACAAACAGTCTACAAACTAGTTAGTTGTATCATTATATTCCATAAACTTCATCAAGTAAACAACTTGAAATAGAGTGGCCGGCTCAATTGACACACCCACAAATATATATATATATATATATACAGACTCCTTCTATTGAGGTATACCTCAACTTATTAATCTCTTCTTCTTGCAGAGTCCAGCCATTTGGGACTTTTTTATAAAATTTGGGGAAGAACAAGAAAAGGCAATCAACACAAGCCTTGAAATTCTGAAGACCATAGAAGAGCATGGACTTGGTGAAAAGAAGTTTTTTGGTGGTGACACAATCGGATTAGCTGATCTTATTATGGGATGGTTCGTCCATGTATTGGTGCCTATGGAAACTGTAGTTGGAGTGCAGCTTATAAAAGCTGACACTTTTCCTTGTTTGCATGCCTGGTTGGAAAATTTCTGTGAAATTCCTGAAATCAAAGAGAACTTCCCTGATATGGATGAAGTGGTGGAATATTTCAAAAGGACAAGAGAGACCTTCATCAAATAGGCTATAGCCTTGGCCAAGGGCCCAAGTCCCATATTAGGTGAAACTTAATCTAGTAATTAATCAGCTGGTTTTCATGTTTGCTCCTACCATTTATTGACCAAGCCATTTATCCCAAATTGAATGTTTACAAAAGGTTAGGCCCTAACCCTCCTATATAAAAGCCCTCCTCCCCAAGCTACAAAGTCAATCTCTTGTAAAATATATAATCTCTTTATCATTTCTGAATTAGGGTGAACTAAATAAATCACTCCTGTTTGATTGGTCTGTGTGATATATTGTGATTTTATGGTTTTACTTTTTTTCGTTAAATTAAAATTTAGCATCAACCCATATGTTTTTTCTTTTTCTCAAGCCGTGTAATATGGCTGCACCCATTAATTTTGGTTTTTTAAAAAAGAAAAATGGGATTATAAAATTTACAAAAACAAAAGGGGGTTTATCATACAAATTTGTTTATTACTAACTAGTTATTAATTTAGTAGTATTTCTTTTTTGTTTTTATAATATTAGAGAAGATTTTAAGTTCGAATACTCTCTCAATCCCTATATTAAAATAACAAATAACAAATTTGCTGTGTAAATAGAATCTTTCTTTACTAAACTATATTACAAAAGACAATGCTATCTGGTCAAAGAACCTTATGGCCGGCCAACAATCATGAAATAAAATAAAGGTTATATACCACTTTTGCCCCTGATATTGTAACGAAATCTCAATTCACTCCCTCTCCTTTCAATTGTATCAATTTGCTACCTAATAGTACACATTCTAATGTGCCCCTTCGATTCAATTCTGTCATAACCTCCATTAATTTTGATGATGTGGCGCCTACGTGGCAGGACATATTGGTCATTTCAACCTACCTTGACCACTCAGCAGTCAGCACCCCACTTTTCACACATAGATGCAAAAGTAAGTCTCACCCCTTATCACGTAGACAGAACAAAAAAATAATAAAATAAAATATTTAAAAATTGTATAAAATATAAAAAAATAATTGAATTTTAAAGAAAAACATAAAATAAAAATAATAAAATAAAGCTAGATGCCTTCCTTCCCCCCAAACCCTCATCCCTTCCCCTCCCCTGCGTCCACCACCCAACGCACTCACCTCCCTCCCAATCTCCGGCCACCAGGTACCTAATCCTCCAGCTCGGCAACCCCCCAACCAGCCTCCCAGCCCCATCTCTCTCTCTCTCTCTCTCTGTCACTCCCTTTCTCTCTCCACTGGGAGCGACACCGGCATCGAGCTCGTCCTTCGCGACCTTCACGCCAAGTACGGTGTCGTTGTCTCCCTCCCCGTCCTCTGCGACCTCCACGCCAAGCACGGCCTCGCAGTGCAAACCCAAGTCGGGGCTGGGTAGGGGGAGGGAGGGAGGGAGGGGGNTGTGGCAACTCTTATATGGTTTACATGGCGAAATGACCAATATGCTGACAGAATTGAGTCGAAAGGGCACATTAAAACATAATGTATACTTGAAATGAGAGCGGGTGAATTGAAATTTCATTGCAATATGAAAGGGCAAAAGTGATATATAGCCTAAAATAAAATGCAATATTCACTTGTATATAGGGGTCGGCAATGGGCCGGGCCAGGCTCGAGCTTGAATTATAGAAGCCCAATAGGGCTTTTGGGTCGGGCCGGGTCGGGCTTGGGCTTTAATACACAAGCCCAAGGCCCACCCATCGGACTTTGGCTTGCGAACTTGGAGGGCCGGGCCGGGCTAGGCCCGAACAGGCAGCCCAAAATGGGCCCAAAGCTTGTTTAGACACATATATATCTTCAAAAAAAAAATATAGAATTTTGACTATGTTGTGAGACCTCACATAACAAGGTTTAACTCTCAACCAACTGAGCTGACTAGTTTATTTGTCAAGTTTGTGAATCATAACATATTTAATAGTTTTTTCGTTTGTTTACTTCAATAAATTATTAATATACTTATTAAGTTATTATATAATACTATTATGTTCGTAATAGTGTAATACCATAAATAATAAACTTTTAAAATTATATACAACATTACAACTATAATAAAACATAAATGTATATATGTTTTATTATATATTTTATTACATATTTTTATAAACAAACGATGCAATTGTGTTGTCAACGATCCGAACCGTTCAAATTTTAGTTCCTCACTCAAAAATAATTCGTGCAAAAAATTAGCTCAATTCAAGATGTAAAAATGACATAATGGTGGTCGAATTAATGAACGATCATGATTTTTCTAATGATGATCGAATGGGTAGATGAATTTCGATTTAGCCTATTTTTTGTACAGATGATCTTTGACTATGAACATAGAAAATGAACGGGTCAGATTGTTGAAATCATGTTGTGGTCTTCATAATTATGGAAACAACAAGGTTTAACCGGAAAAGTTATTAGAATTATACTCTTCAATTGTATTTATATGTAGAAGCTCACATATCGATCGTGTTTTCAACGATCCGAACCGTTCAAGTTTTAGTTCCCCACTCAAAGAGAATTCTTGTAAAAAATTAGCTTAATCGGAGATGTAAAAGTGACGTAAAGGTCGTCGAATTAATGAACGATCATGGTTTTTCTAATGATAATCGAATGGGTAGATGAATTCCGATTTAGCCGATTTTTTGTAAGTATGATCTTTGACTATGAAAATAGAAAATGAACGGTTCAGATCGTTGAATTAATGAATTGACGATCGTGGTTTAATAACTTTAATTATAGTTGTATTATAAAAGTTGTATATACACATATACATTTATGTTTTATTATAGTTGTAATGTTGTATATAATTTTAAAAGTTAATTACTTTATTATTTATGATATTACATAGTTTACAATATTACTATTTACTAACATTATAGTATTATATAATAACTTAATAAGCATATTAATAATTTATTAGAGTAAACAAACGAAAAACCTATTAAATATATTATGATTTCCAAATTGGGCTTTGGGTGGGCCTAAATGGGCCGGGCTTCGGACGGCCCATGGGCTTGAAGGGAATGGCCCAAGCCCAACCCAAGAGATTTTCGGGTCGGGCCGGGCCGGCCCAAATTTCAGGCCAAATCGGGCTTTGGGCCTCATGGGCCGGACGGGCTTCAGGTGGGCTTTGGGCCTTGGGCTTTTTGGTGAGGCCTACTTGTATAGTCAGAAGAACGATTTTGAAAATTGGGGGCTTGTAGCTAGTGATGAAGCCACATACAAGACTGGATGGGCTTTTTGCCTAGCCCGTTCACATATTTTATTTTCTTCCTAGTATGTTTTCAAGGCTAAAAATCCACGGCCTATCCCTTCCCACCCTTAAGGCCCAGCCCATCCCTACTTGTAGCTTCATTGGTAGTGAATATTTATTTTCAAGTGCCGCTATTTAGTCTTAACTAATTCATTTATAGCCCCAACAATTTAATAAACATATGATTCCTTATTTTACCCTACTGTAAATTAAAATTAACCAACAAAGACACACTAGTTATTACCCAAAAATAATCTCATCGTCCCATCACCACAGTCCAACCCCCCGCCACCACCCCCTTCATCCTACACTTGACCATCAGCCCTCCACCCCCTCTCTCTCTCTCTCTCTCTTCTTCTCTCCCTAGCTCACTCTATTCCTTTCCCAATTTGCATAACCATTGGCCCTCACCTCTAATCGAACCTAATATATGGAGGTTCGACCTCATTCTTCTTCTTGTAGAAAAAATAAAATCCAACCCAAGATGATTTGGCTTTCATTGTAGCAAATTGGAGAGAGACTGAGAGAGAGAGAGAAGAAGAAAACGATATAAACAAGAAAGAGAGAAAGATGATGCAGACTTGGCGACGTCGCCGACATCTCGATCGGCCGTGGGTGAAAGGAGTGTGGTGCTGTTGGGTGGGGGTGGATAGGGAGGGAGGAGCGGGACTTCTATTTTCTCAGTTGGGATTAAGTGATTAGTTGTAGGAAAAAAAGAAGAAGAAAGCGAAAGAAGAAAAAAGAAGTAGAAGGAGGAGGGGCATTCTTAGTTTTGTTCAAACTTTTTAATATGCTAAGTTTCTTAGTTAAAGATTGTGACCGCTATTTAGATCCAATTTTTTTATCAGTAGTCCCAGCATACTTTATACACTCAACTAAAAATTATAAATTATAAAAAATTATTAATATACACAACAAGTTTTCCTAAATTACCTTTACTAAAACCCAACACCACATCTCACCTATTCTACTCTCTATACCCAACAAAAACACCCAATACCACCACCACCACTACCACCACCGCCACTCTTGGTTTTTTTTTTTTCTGCAAATGCATATAAAAAAGTTTGACCAAAACTAAGAAACTTAGCCCATCCTCATTTTTCTTCTTCTTTTTTCTTCCTTCACTCTTTTTTTCTTACAATTAATCACTTACTCCCAACTGAGAAACTAGAAGTCCCCATCCTCCCTCTGGGGACCCACCCCCACCCAACAGCCCCGCACCCCCCTCATCCCCAGCCGATCGAGAGATTCGAGATGCCGGCGACGTCGCCAAGTCTGCATCATCTCTTGCTCTTTCTTGTTTCTATCTATTCTTCCTATCTCTCAGCCTCTCTCCAATCTACTACAATGAAAGCCAAATCATCTTGGGTTGGATTTTTTTTTTTTTTTTTACAAGAAGAAGAATGAGGTCGAACCTCCATCAGGTCCGATTAGAGGCTAGGGCCAATAATTCTGCAAATTGGGAAAGGAATAGAGTAAGCTATGGAGAGAGAGAGAGAGAGAGAGAAGAGAGAGGTGGAGGGTTGCCGGTTAGGTGTAGGATGAAGGGGGTGGTGGCGGGGGGCTAGGCTGTGGTGATGTGATGATGAGATTATTTTTGGGTAATAACCAGTGTCTTTGTTAGCCAATTTACATTAGGGTAAATAAGGAATATATGTTTATTAAATTGTTGGGACTATAAATGAATTAGTTGAGGCTAAATAGAGGCACTCGTTAAGTTTCTATCTCATTTTGCCCTTCTAGGTAAAGTACACATATAATAAATTAATTAATTTAATTACTAAAGAATGCAACAAGCATAACATCAACCATGGTAATTGACCACTGGAGCTTAATTAATTAAGTAGTTGGTATAATTTAATATTATTAAGATAATAAATAATTTGAAAATTTTTTTTTTTTATTCTATTTTCAAACTTGATATTCTTATCGCCCAAGCAAGGAAGTAGTAACATATTGCTATAAATTGACCAATGAGTTACCTTGATCAAACACACTAACAATGGAAGAAGTGAAGCTACTAGGATTTTGGGAAAGTCCATTTGTCCAAAGAGTGATATGGGCTCTAAAATTGAAGCGTGTGAGCTATGAGTACATAGAAGAAAACCTTTCAAACAAGAGCCAGTTGCTATTGCAGTGCAACCCAGTTTACAAGAAGATCCCAGTGCTTATCCATGGTGGCAAGCCCATTGCTGAGTCCCTTGTAATCCTTGAATACATTGAAGAAACATGGCCACAGAATCCATTGCTTCCAGAAGATGTTCATGAAAAGGCCTTGGCTCGTTTTTGGATACAATTTGGAGTAGATAAGGTATTAATTTTATCTTACAGCTTCTTTAATTTGTAACTTGTGGATACACTTGCCTATAAATTTGCGAAGGAAAGTAATTTGGTTAACTTTAGAGGCAGTTGATTGCTGATCCCTCATGCATATTTTTCTTATACAGAAACATTTAGCAGTACATTTATGCAAGGATTGGTCTGTCGCTATTACAAATACATAAGTGGCAATTATACCAATTTAAGTGTCCCTTTTTAATGTAACTTAGTGACAGTTACACCAATATAACTGTCACTGCTGAGTGACAGTTAGATTAATGTGCCTATAACCTAAATCTGAACTCCAAGACCTATACTAAAACCTACCGTATATAATAACCCCTAATAGAACTCTTGAGTGACAGCTTAAATTTTTCCCATCTAATAGTTGTGTAGCATGATATATATTAGATTAATTCCAGTTGCAGGAGGTGTTGCGGGTTTGAAACCTTCGATCTCCATTTACATTGGACTTAGGTTGAGCTTGTTTTTTTCTTTTCTTTTTCTCCCCTTTTAGGTGTTCTTTGAGTTTAGACTCCTTTATTAAGAGATCTCTCATAGAGCTCATTTCATATATTATTTTAACGATTCAAATCGTTTATTTTTAAGGTCTCTATTTAAAGGTATTCTTACAAAAAATTAAAAAAATTAAAAATTATTATGCTATATAATTCTGATCAAATAAATAGACTAACAAAATATTTTCGATAAGTACTTAAAATGATGATCATTTAATCGATCAAGCAGCTAAATAATTTTCAATTTATCTAATTTTTTTGTAAGGATGATCCTTCCATAGAGACTTAAAATGTAGACAATTATGATCATCAAAATACAATATGAAGTGAATCCCACAATTGATCCCGACCTTAAATAAGATTTTTTTTTAAGAGATCCTTTAATTTATGGAAGGCAGGGGTCTGCCTTAGAGTGTCTTTTTGATAAATGATAACAAGAACAACATTTGGTAATTGTTTGATAAGACTAGATCTATTCGAATGTAACTTTTTGTTGTTTATGCATAAAGCTCACTCTGTTACAAAAAAATTAAGTCTACGGATTCTCTGCCCCCTTTTTTCTCGTACCTCCGGCTTGTGGTGCTATTGGTTCCTTTTCGTGTCGTGCTGGTGGTTGTCGTTTGCATATGTTGGTGTTTTTGTCGATTGCTCTAGATTGGCATCGACTTTTGGGTCAGTGACGATCTGTTTTTGTCGGTAGCTCTAGATAGGGTTAGATTTCGGTGAAGACATTTGGCGAATTTGCCAGTCCTTTTGACTTTTTTGTTGTTGTAGCCGACGTTTTTCTTTTTAGCTGTTTAGTATTTTGGGCTTTGCCTATTTGGGCTTTTCTGTTGTCTTTTGTTTGGCTGGCTTTTGAGGCTCTTTTAATATATTCCTGTTTCGACCAAAAAAACAAATACAATTATTTCATGCAACAAAAGCTGGTTAAAATATGTCTTCTCCCTATTTTTATTTTTTTCTAGATCAAAAACACTTTTCTTGCATATTTCCGAACTGTTGGAGAAGAACAAGAAAAGGCAGCAAAAGAATTGCAGCAAGTTCTGAAAATATTGGAAGAACAAGGCCTTGGAGACAAGAAGTTTTTCGGTGGTGACACTTTAGGAATGGTAGACATTGCACATGGATTTCTGGCTGACTGGTTTGAGTGCATTGAAGAAGTGGTAGAGATAAAAGTGATAGAACCCAGCACACTGCCTCGCTTGCATGAATGGGTTCAGAATTTTAAGCAAGTGCCTGTCATCAAAGACAATTTTCCTGATCATGAAAAAATTGTTGCCTACATGAAACATGCAAGAGAGAAATTTGTCTCGGCCGGAAGCAGTACTAGCTAGCTAGTCAGCAGTACGTACCACATTGGCTAGCTTTTTCCATAGTATGTATGTGTGATATTAATTAATTATATACTGTGTACTCAATTTATTCTATTTCAAACTTTGTGTGCCAAACCCTTTTCAAAAAGGCAGTGAATTAGTGCCGTTGGAATAAAAAATAGCAGAGAATATTGAAATGTAATAAATATATCAGTGGCAGTGGACTAATGTTTGTGCCTTTCGGCCTTTTGGGGCACTTTTCCTTTATGTCTTAATTTCTTTTGTGCTTTTATTTATTTTTTTTTTTAAGAAATTTTTTTATCTCTTGAAATGTCAAGTCAATTCATATTTTTATAATAAATAAGTTTTTTTTTTCCTAATATATTTTTCTATGTGATGATAATATTATGTGGTATGTTAGGTTGTCGCAGGGTTACGAGACAATACCAAGATTCACAAAGTTTGATCTCAGATCTCCACGTACTGCTGTCATTAATATTGTGCTTATATTGAAAACAGAGTTAACCAGAATGAAAACAAACAAACAAACAGTTATTTTAGATTTAGGGACCAAAATGAGTTAAATTAATAGGCCAAAGTTGAAGGGGTTCCATTGATATTTTTTCCATTTCAAATTTTCTTTATTCTCTGATAGAGATCTTGAAGCTTGAAATTTCTAGGAAACCAGAGTCTACTTGGGCACATTCAAAGGTTCAAAGATAAGACACAACTCAGTCCAAAAAAACAAAAAAGAAAAAGATAATAGGTGGCATAATTTAATATCATTAAAATGAAGAAATATTAAAAAAAAAATAGTTTATTATTTTTAACTTGAACCTATTGCCCGAGCAAAGTTGTAACATATTGCAATAAACTGACTGTGCCTGGCACCAAGGAACCTCTAACCTTGACCAAACACAGTTCTAAACTTCTAACCATCGAAGAAGTGAAGCTCCTGGGAATTTACTTTTTCAATTTTACCTTTTTTTTTTTTTTTGAAGAGGTTTGAAATGGGAACAACAAATAGCAATGTTTCACATGAACGGTTTGGTGTTCATGAGATTATAATATTACTTTTCTCAAGATGAGGATAACACACACATATGTGGCGAGTCCTGGAGATGTGGTCCTTGCTACCTAATTATATCAAATGCATATATATTTTACACCAAAGATGTCGATTCTCTACGGGGTTGTTTTGTCAAGCCATGCATACTTTGAAATTCTTATTTCATTTATTAATCTCTATTCCACAGCTCTCATCCATACCGGCCATGACGTCCAACTAAAACAAAACTTGCACAATGACGCCAGACGAAGAAGTAGGGGCGGACCTAGGATTTTAAAATGGGTGGGATAAGCTGAACGTCCAAGATAGTTTTTCATTATTGTTAACAATTTTTGCGAAATTTTGATAACATTTTATTTGTTTTTTTTTTATATTTCTCAAATTTATAACCTGTTAAATCACTTTTATAATTATTATCAAATAAAATTTGACGGCACGAGTGAATTTTATTAATTAAAAATATATACCTAATCAATATGTGTTTAATTTAATCACACCTAATCAGTACATGTTTAATTTAATATATGAGAGGGCGAGCTAGAATATATAATCTAAAATCTTAAGTCTAACATAACAATATATATATATAAGATTTTACACCTTTTTACTCTTTATTAATTAATTTTGAGTTAAATGCTAAATTTCATAGAATATTCCATCCGCATCATCAATATATATAACCCTCCACTCTATGCAAACTAATTAGCCTTCCATTTAGCCTTTTGGCATGGACAGTGTGAAGCTCTTTGGAGTTTGGGCAAGCCCTTTCAGTCGAAGGGTCATATGGGCTCTAAAACTGAAGGGTGTGAGTTATGAATACATTGAAGAAGACCTTGGCAACAAGAGCCAGTTGCTGTTACAGTACAACCCAGTTCACAAGAAGATCCCAGTGCTTGTTCATAGGGGAAAACCGATTGCG
The DNA here is from genome assembly GCA_003254865.1 of Dryas drummondii. Taxonomy (NCBI): domain Eukaryota; kingdom Viridiplantae; phylum Streptophyta; class Magnoliopsida; order Rosales; family Rosaceae; genus Dryas; species Dryas drummondii. Next base: position 949,107 of record QANW01000563.1, read on the forward strand.
GAGTCGAGGGTAATTCTTGAATATATCGAGGAGACATGGCCTGATCAGAATCCATTACTGCCAAAGGATGCTCATGAGAGGTCCATCGTCCGATTTTGGGCAGAATATATAGATGAAATGGTATGCAACTATTCTTTCAATACGTTCTTGTATCTTTATTAATTAATTATTATTTTGTTTTTATTTGGGGAGAGAAAATGGGACTTGAAATCTCTTTTAACATTTAGAAGAGAAATACTATCAGACTACATACTAGTTAGTTGTATCATTATCTTCCATAAACTTCATCAAGTAAACAACTTGAAATAGAGTGGCCGGCTCAATTGACACACCCACAAATATATATATACAGGTTTCTTCTGTTGAGGTATACCTCAACTTATTTATGTTGAGGTATGACTTTATTGGGGCCCACACAAGTCGTTTTGTGTCAATCCGAACCGTTCGCAAGGATCATCTTTATTGATAGATCATCCTTGCAAAAAATTAGCCAAATCGGAAATCATTTGCCTATCTAACTTTGATAAAACAAATGGACGGTTTCATCGAAAATATTTGGTTCGTCCATTTATTTGATCAAAGTTAGATAGGCAAATGATTTCCGATTTGGTTAATTTTTTGCAACGATGATTTATCTACGGAGATGTAAAAATTGAACGGTTCGGATCGACACAAAACGACTCGTGTGGGCCCCAACAGGGTATACCTCAACATAAATAAGTTGAGGTATACCTCAACACAAGGAGTCTGTATATATATATATATATATATACTTACCCCACCCCTTTTATTAATCTCTTCTTCTTGCAGAATCCAGCCATTTGGGACTCTTTTCTAAAATTTGGGGAAGAACAAGAAAAGGCAATCAACACAAGCCTTGAAGTTCTGAAGACCATAGAAGAGCATGGACTTGGTGAAAAGAAGTTTTTTGGGGGTGACACAATCGGATTAACTGATCTTATTATGGGATGGTTCGTCCATGTATTGGTGCCTATGGAAACTGTAGTTGGAGTGCAGCTTATAAAAGCTGACGCTTTTGAGGCTCTTTTAATATATTCCTGTTTCGACCAAAAAAACAAATACAATTATTTCATGCAACAAAAGCTGGTTAAAATATGTCTTCTCCCTATTTTTATTTTTTTCTAGATCAAAAACACTTTTCTTGCATATTTCCGAACTGTTGGAGAAGAACAAGAAAAGGCAGCAAAAGAATTGCAGCAAGTTCTGAAAATATTGGAAGAACAAGGCCTTGGAGACAAGAAGTTTTTCGGTGGTGACACTTTAGGAATGGTAGACATTGCACATGGATTTCTGGCTGACTGGTTTGAGTGCATTGAAGAAGTGGTAGGAATAAAAGTGATAGAACCCAGCACACTGCCTCGCTTGCATGAATGGGTTCAGAATTTTAAGCAAGTGCCTGTCATCAAAGACAATTTTCCTGATCATGAAAAAATTGTTGCCTACATGAAACATGCAAGAGTGAAATTTGTCTCGGCCGAAAGCAGTACTAGCTAGCTAGTCAGCAGTACGTACCACATTGGCTAGCTTTTTCCATAGTATGTATGTGTGATATTAATTAATTATATACTGTGTACTCAATTTATTCTATTTCAAACTTTGTGTGCCAAACCCTTCTCAAAAAGGGAGTGAATTAGTGCCGTTGGAATAAAAAATAGCAGAGAATATTGAAATGTAATAAATATATCAGTGGCAGTGGACTCATGTTTGTGCCTTTCAGCCCTTTGGGGCACTTTTCATTTATGTCTTAATTTCTTTTGTGCTTTTATTTTATTTTTTTTTTTTAAGAAATTTTTTATCTTTTGTAATGTCAAGTCAATCCATATTTTTATAATAAAGAAGTTTTTTTTTTTTTCCTAATATATTTTTCTATGTGATGATAATATTATGTGGTATGTTAGGTTGTCGTAGGGTTACGAGACAATACCAAGATTCACAAAGTTTGATCTCAGATCTCCACTGCTGTCATTAATATTGTGCTTATATTGAAAACAGAGTTAACCAGAAAGAAAACAAACAAACAAACAGTTATTTTAGATTTAGGGACCAAAATGAGTTAAATTAATAGGCCAAAGTTGAAGGGGTTCCATTGATATATTTTTCCATTTCAAATTTTCTTTATTCTCTGATAGAGATCTTGAAGCTTGAAATTTCTAGGAAACCAGAGTCTACTTGGGCACATTCAAAGGTTCAAAGATAAGACACAACTCAGTCCAAAAAAAGAAAAAAGAAAAAGATAAGACACAACTTGTTAATTAATTACTGAAGATTAAGTAGGTGGCATAATTTAATATCATTAAAATGAAGAAATATTAAAAAAAAAAAATAGTTTATTATTTTTAACTTGAACCTATCGCCCGAGCAAAGTTGTAACATATTGCAATAAACTGACTGTGTCTGGCACCAAGGAATCTCTAACCTTGACCAAACACAGTTCTAAACTTCTAACCATCGAAGAAGTGAAGGTCCTGGGAATTTGGGAAAGCCCATATGTTCACAGAGTGATATGGGCTCTAAAACTGAAGGGTGTGAGCTTTGAGTACATAGAAGAAGACCTTTCAAACAAGAGCCAGTTGCTATTGCAGGGAAACCCAGTTTACAAGAAGGTCCCAGTGCTTGTCCATGGTGGCAAATCCATTGCTGAGTCCCTTATAATCCTTGAATACATAGAAGAAACATGGCCACAGTATCCATTGCTTCCAAAAGAGGGTCATGAAAAAGCCTTGGCTCGTTTTTGGATACAATTTGGAGTAGATAAGGTATTAATTTCATCCTACAGCTTCTTTAATCTGTTACCTGTGGATACACTACTTGCGCATACAATTTGTAAAAGAAAGTAAGCCTTGGGTTTAGTCCGAGTTATGAGGGTGGGTTTATTAAGTTAGAATTAGGATAAATCCAGAATTCTGTTTCTTTCGATATAAGAAAATATTTGTCCAAAAAATATAGTAACTTAATTGGTTAACTTTTGAGGCATTTAATTATTGATCCGTTGTGCATATTTATCTTATACGTACATAAACATTAGGCTACATATTTATGTAAAAATAGGTTCTTGGCTAATATAAGTCAGTAGCAATTAATACTCATCTAATGAGAACTATAGTTGCAGGAGGTCTTGTGGGTTCGAAACCTTCATCTACATTATAATTGCCTCTCCATGTGTAATGTAAGGGTATTAGGCTATTAGCTCTAAATTAAAGTTTTACGGGTCTAGCATTTGTCTAATCGATCCGTATATCTCCTCTTTACATTAATATATACATGAAAAACTTTTGTCCCAGCTTAATTACATTGGACGACTTAGGACCTGTTTGGTATTCTATTCAAAAACTATATTTTGTTTTTAAAAACAAAAAAACAAGTTTTAGTCAAGAAAACGTGTTTGGTAGACCATTTTTAAAAATAGTTTTTAGAAAAAAATTCAAAAACATGCCTCTTTTTAAAAATGATAAAACATCGTTTTTCTCATTTTTTTTTTACACTTCCTTTTTTCTTAAATGTTATCATTTTTTAAATTTAAAAATTGTTTTCAAATTTCATACCAAACACGTTTTCAAATTTTAAAAATTGATTTTGAAAACTCACATTTAAAAAAAAATCTTAATTTTTGAAAAAAAAAATTGAGTAGGATACCAAATGGGCCCTTAGAGATCCTTTTTTTTTTTTTTTTTTTTTTTTTTTCATATTTATGTCTTTGAGCTTCTCTTTGATACAAAAATTGTTCTAATGAGGAACACATTTTGATTATTTGAGCAATCATGAGGAACATATAATGTATATATAATCACCATTAAATTGGTATATGCTGAAACTAATACTATTAACTCATTGTATTAAATCCAACTATTGAGTGTATAAATGCTCGCTCAAAATTTGTTCCTTAAGAGAACTATTTGATAAATGAGAATAACAATTAATAAATTGTTTAAAGGTTGATTAAAATATCATTGTTCAACAACAACAGCTGGTTAATTGTAATATCTTCTCCCATTTTTATCTAGATCACACCCACTTTTCATGCATATTTCCGAACTGTTGGAGAAGAACAAGAAAATGCAGCAAAAGAATTACAGCAAGTTCTGAAGATCTTGGAAGAGCAAGTCCTTGGAGACAAGAAGTTTTTCGGTGGTGACACGTACTATAGGCTTTGTTGACTTAGCACATGGATTTCTGGCTGACTGGTTTGAATGCATCGAAGAAGCAGTAGGGATAAAAGTGCTAGAACCCAACACTTTGCCTCGCTTGCATGCTTGGTCTCAGAGTTTTAAGCAAGTGCTTGTCATCAGAGATAACCTTCCTGATCACGGAAAAATGGTTGCCCGTATCAAACATGTAAGAGAGAAATTTGTATCGATTGGAAGCAGTACTAGCTAGTTAGTAATTGAGACAAACCATAAAATTAAATGGGCCTTCGATCTCTCTATGTATATTCACATGATTATTTTCAAAGAGTATCAAAAAATTATTATATTGGGCATAACACAATTGTATAGGGAGTTTATATATAAAATTTGGGATTCTAAACATGTATGTAGGAGATTGAGGCGGTCGCTTCACTTGACTCAATCTCCTGAAGACAGGTCTTGATTCAATTTTTTGTGTTGATCATATTGTGTTGGTATTCAAAACAGAGTTATTTTTTATTTAGAGGCCAAAGTTAGTCAAATTAAAATTCAGAAATCAAATTAAGTGAGGCACGGGCCAAAGTTAAAGGGGTCCATATTGATATATTTTTTCACTTTTAATTTTATTTATTCTCTTCGATCTTCATGTTAGGGATCCATATATGAAAAATTAAATTTCCAGGAAACTAGTTGATCGAGTCTGCTTGACCACTTGGACACATTCAAATGTTCAACGATAAGAACCACCAAGGTAATTAATTAATTACTGAAGCTTGATTAAAAAATTAGGTGTCATAATTTAATATCCTCAAAATGAAGAGATATTTTAACAATTTTGGTTTGTTTATTCCATTTTCAAACTCTTGAAACTTATCTTCCAAGCAAGGTAGTTGTAACATTGCTATAAATTGACTTTGCTTTGGTATCAACAACTCTAACCTTGATCAAAGACACAATGGAAGAAGTGAAGCTCCTAGGATTTTGGTCAAGCCCATTTGTTTACATAGTGATTTGGGCTCTAAAACTGAAGGGTGTGAACTATGAGTACATAGAAGAAGACCTTTCAAACAAGAGCCAGTTGCTATTGCAGTGCAACCCAGTTTACAAGAAGGTCCCTGTGCTTGTCCATGGTGGTAAACCCATTGCTGAGTCCCTTATCATCCTTGAATACATTGAAGAAACATGGCCAGACAAACCACTGCTTCCAAAAGATCCTCATGAAAAAGCCTTGGCTCGTTTTTGGATACAGTTTGGAGTGGATAAGGTGATTTTAATTATCTTAGATAAGTACTTTAATCAATTTGTTACCTGTGGATATACTCATACACTTGCATATACAATTTTAAAGGAATTAAATCAACTTTAATTTTTAAGTCATAGGATACAGATAGTTTAGATTATTAATTAACCTATACCAATTGTTAGAAAAATTTAACTACTATTAAATGATGGATAGCCTTAAAGCCTAATTATTTTTTAGAGTTGATTACACTTACACCCTCTGTGGTTTATCATCTCTTCACATACACCCTCCGAAGTTTCAAAACTGTTCCATATAACTCTTACAGTGAGACATGCTAATGGGTGGAATGGCCTAAGAAGATTACTCAAGGTGTAAGGTCCAACCTCAATACAAATATCTTCTTATTTATTGTTTATTTATTGTTTTATCTTGTAGGGGGTTATATGCAACAATTTTGAAACCTTAAGGGTTATATGTGTAATTTTTGAAACCTCAAGGAATATATGTGAAAAAACGATAAACCTCAGAGAGTATAAGTGTAAATAATTCTTCTTTTTTATGTAAACTTGATATATATTGTTGACCTATTTTATAACAACTTAAGCTTTTGTGATTCATATATCAGAACCTTAATTAGTTGCAGAAAGTGTTTGGAATCTCCAATCTTCATTTTCCACTTCTTCATTGCTTTGTACTGATCATAGAGGTGCACTTATATGTTTGTACTTTTTTGCGTCAACTCCACATGTAAGAGAGGTTGTACATGGGGAAATGTGTTAGTTTGGTATACATTGTCCCATATATCAATTACCTAACAGTTTTTTTTTTTTCTTTTCTGCGTTAAAATATAATTGTTTCAGCAGCAGCAACAAATTAATTGATATCTTCTTTCTTTCAATTTTTAGATAAGGGCCATTATTCTTGCATATTTCCAAAGTACAGTTAAAGAAGAACAAGAAAAGGTAGCAAAAGAATTTCAGGAAGTTCTTAAAATCTTGGAAGAACAAGGCCTTGGAGACAAGAAGTTCTTCGGTGGTGACACTATAGGTTTGGTGGACTTAGCATTTGGACCTCTGACTTACTGGTTTGAAAGCATGGAAGAAGTGGTAGGGGTAAAAGTGGTAGAACAAAGCACTTTGCCTAAATGGCATGCATGGGTTCAGAATTTTAAGCAAGTGCCTGTCATCAAAGACAACCTTCCTGATCATGCAAAAATGGTTGCCTATATGAAACATATGAGAGAGAAAATTTTCTTGGCCGGAAGCAGTACTAGCTAAGCTAGTCTGTAGTCCCAATATTGGCTACCATTTTATATAATGTATCTGTGCTCATTTTGTACTAGTTCAACTTTGTGTACCAAACCCTTCTGTTGTGAAAGGGAGTAGTGCCATTGGAATAAAATTAGTAGGGAATATTACAATGTAATAAATCTATAGCAAATTACAAATAAGTTAATAAAATATTTGAAAATTATACATTAGTCAATATGTAATTTGAGTTCTCAAAATAGTCAATTGGATATTATCACAAATTACATTTTAGTCAATGGCTCAGCCCAGTACCGAATTTACTTTAAATATTAATTTTGTTCATTTACTTTTCTGCCCTTCTTTTTTTTTTTTTTTTACATAGGCGATCGCCATTGCTTCCTTCTCCAATTAATTTATAAGAGTAAATCCCCATTTTTTTTTATCTCATCTCCTCCTATAACATAGAATGGGTTTGGTAGAGACGTTTTGTTATGATTTATCCGTCCAAAATCTTAGAGCTAAATTCTAACATAAACGCTAACAAACCAGCTATTTGTACTATTGAAACTTTTTATTGACAAGTATTTTTGACCCGTGGCAGTGCACGTAATTTCTTATAATAGTTATGTCCTCTTTTATTGAGTTTGTAATTTGATTTTTAGTCAATGTTAACTATAATAGTATTTTGAAATAGTTTATTGACCTATTTATAATATTGAAACTTTTTATTGAATTATTTGTAAATAACCCATAAATCTATAACTTTTTTTTTTTTTTTGCCATAAGCCATAAATCTATAACTTTTTTTTTTTTTTTTGCCATAAGCCATAAATCTATAACTTAATTATGTCATTGTCCCCAAACTATAACCCCTGGAATTTAACTTACATAATTTCGTCAGTTTTGTCAAATAATCCATCAATCGCCCTTTACATGGCCATATTTGTATGAGTAATTTCGTCTTTTTATCCACGTGTATCTTGGGCCCAACGACCTGCCATTAATTAGCTGCCAGCCTGCCAAAACTACATCCAGATTTTCCGATTTTGTTTGGTTTTTTTTTTTTTTTTTTTTTTCAAATGAAAAAATGGGGTATAAAATTTACAAGAATAAAATAGGGTTTACTTAGCAAATTTAGGATCTAAATACAATTAAGGATCTTTTGCTTAATTATATATAAGAAAAAAGCAAGGTGTAGGACCTAACTTCAGTTGATATGCATGTTTTTCCTTAATTTATTGCCGATCTGTTTTCTTCACGATAGAGATGTTGGAGCAAAAAGTTGTAATTTCCAGGAAACCAGTTGAGTCTACTTGAGCGCGCACTTGGCCGGCCAAACAAGAAATCTAATTGCCCAGGGGCAGTTGGGCACATTCGTGTGTTCAACTATAAGACCCACCAAGGTAATATCATTAAAACGAAGAATAATTTTAAAAAAATTTGGGTTTTTATATTCCATTTTCAAACTTGAATCTAATCGCCCAAGCAAGAAACAAATTAAGTAGTATAACAAATATTTCTAAAAATTGACTTTGCAGGCACCAAGGGACGGTAACATTGATCAAACACTGACAATAGAAGAAGTGAAGCTACTAGGATTTTGGCCAAGCCCCTTTGTTTACAGAGTGGTATGGGCTCTGAAAATGAAGGGTGTGAGTTATGAGTACATAGAAGAAGACCTTTCAAACAAGAGCCAGTTGCTATTGCAGGGAAACCCAGTTTACAAGAAGGTCCCAGTGCTTGTCCATGGTGGCAAGTCCATTGCTGAGTCCCTTATCATCCTTGAATACATTGAAGAAACATGGCCGCAGAATCCATTGCTTCCAAAAGATGCTCATGAAAAAGCCTTGGCTCGTTTTTGGATACAATTTGGAGTTGATAAGGTATATATGATTTTATCCTAGATAACTTCTTAATTTCTTTAATTTGTTAACTTCTTTATCCTAGATAACTTAATTTAAATTTTATGTTAGATCAATTCTTTCAATTTGGAGCAAAGGAAATTATATAGTAAACCAACTTTTTTAATTCGTATATAGGATCCGCCCATGTATATGTCCATATATTGACTTTACTTGATACATATTGTTAACTTACATCAATCTTCATTTTTCACTTCTATGTTTATTTGTAAGGTGGAAGGTGGGGTTGCACCTATATATACATATATATATATATGTATATATATGTTCATTCTCATGTGCCTTTCACATACAAGATGAAATTACATGTGAGAAAGTGTTTTGTGATATACATTGTTGACATGCGAGTGAGTTTTCTTTTTCGACCAAAAAAAAGTGGGTTTTCTTTGATTTCTGAGTGTTTTCTTTCTAGCGCCTCAGATAAGGTTGTATTGGACCCCGTTTATTGCCTTTTCTCTAAATGGGACACAAGACAAAAGCTAGCCTTGCTCTCCTTGGGCTTAGGTCGGCTCTACTTAATTTAGTAAATAATAATAATACTAATACTAATAATAATAGCCTTTGAAAAATTGTTTATTTATAGTCATTCACCAGAAAAAAAAAACTACTCAATATCTTCTTCTTTCTTTTTCTAGATAAGGCCCACAATTAATGCATTCTACCAAGCTGTTGGAGAAGAACAACAAATTAAGGCAGCAAAAGAATTACAAGAAGTTCTGAAAATCTTGGAAGACGAAAGCCTTGGAGACAAGAAGTTCTTCGGCGGTTAGACTATAGGAATGGATGAAGACATGGCACATGGACCTCTGACTTACTGGTTTGAATGCATGGAAGAAGTGGTAGGGATGAAAGTGATAGAACCCAGCAATCTGCCTCGCTTTCATGCATGGGCTCAGAATTTTAAGCAAGTGCCTGTCATCAAAGACAACCTTCCTGATCAACCAAAACTGGTTGCCTATACAAAAAATGTAAGAGAGAATTATGCTGCCTCTTCCTGAAGCACTAGCTAGTAGCTAGTCACAATATTAATTGGCTAGCTTTTTGGATAAGTATAAATGTATGTGTGATATGTGTGTTCATTTTATACTATTTCAACTTTGTGTGCCTATTGCCAAACCCTTCTGTTTGCAGAAGGTTGCAATAAAAATAGCAGAGAACATTCTGGACTCATGAAATATATCATATATATATATATGATCAGTCACTATGGATTGTGGACTCTGAAAATTGTTGACAAATTTATTGTTTGTGGAACTTTTCTTTTCTGTTCCCATTCTTTTTTTCTTTTCTTTTTTGAAAAGTCTGCTTATACTTTAGGTGTCGATATTGGACTTGTGTCCAATCATTTTAGGTTTAAAATTTATTTTAAAAAATTTTAATTTAGAACATGAAACGACATAGCTTTAAATATAGGTGCAATAAGCATATGGAAACAAAGATCAGACTAACATCCATCATGTTCAACCCTCCTCCAAGCTAGTCTCACATTCAAATATTCAAGGTCAGGATCACCCCACCATTGTGTAAATTCCACATAGTGACATACACACGTCTATGACTCTATATATAATTAATGAGTATGAGCGTCAAAATTAGGTAGTTTAGGAATTAATCCCATCTTTGAAAATGGGAGGTTTGAGAAGGCCATTTGTTTTGTCGTTTTCTACCAAGTTCCCCCGCCGATTGGAAGAGAAATAAAACAAAGAGTAGTTGTCAACGTTTTTGAGAAAAAAACTTTGGTATGTCAGTCAAAACACATTATTGTACTAATGTATTATTATCAACCACTCAACAGATAGTTACATTAATCACTTACTAATGTATTGAACAAATTTTATATTTGTACAAATTTGAACCTAAAATACTTGACTTTACAGCTGGTCTTATGAGAATTTACTTAATTGTAATATGACCAATAAGTAATGAATTAAGATGAGTTGGACTCCCTCCAATGTAACAAAAAAATAATATACCTAAACAAAACAAATAAAAGTAAAAACAGAAAATGATAAAAGCCAAATCATAATTTGAGTGCTCAAAGTTTGAAACATCTTTTACTTTGGTTCATGTGATATGAATTTTATCAATTGTGCTCCTATTCTTCAAAAAACTTTCAATTAAAGACAAATAATTAGCAACTCCATTTAAACTGACTAATTAACAGAATGATCATGTGTCTTTCAAGTAGATAGGCATTTTTTTTTTAAGTTCTTTTAAATTACGATTTTGGTCCTTATAGCGTGAACCAATTCCACCTTTGATCCAAGTAGCTTGGACTATTTTTTACTTTGACCCCTATAGTTTGGACTATTTTTCATTTTGGTATCTCCACTTGCATGGCACATGGTTGTTCCATCTACCAAAATAAACGGAGTTGCTAATTTATCTTTAAATGAAAGAAAAAAAGTCACAATCGATTAACCAAAAGGCTTAATTATCGATTTACCACCCAAAATTGTAACTCATTCCCACTTTACCACCTGAAAGTTTTTTTGTCTCACATTACCACCTGTAACTTACATCCGTGTCCCATTTTACCTTGTTCCGTCAACAATTCCGTTAAATTCCGTTAATGCTGACGTGGCGCGCTGGATGTGCGCCACGTGTCACATTTATTTTATTTTTTTTTCGCATTTTTTTATTTTTATAAACTTTAAAAATTAATTAAAAATAGCTCCGAACTCAGAAAAATACACGAAAAATTCCTACACACTCGTCTTGACTAGCACTAATTTACTATAAGGTTAAATTACCAATTTGCCCTCTAAAAATTTTCAAAAAAATTAGAAAGTCCAAATTTATTTCTAAAAAATTAAAATACTCTAGACTCTTTGAAAATTCATAGAATAATCTCCCGAACTCCAAAAAATATGAGGTCTGCACCGTTAGTCTTCTAAAAACTAACAAAACCTTTCTCGTGAACACATGCTACCCAAAAGACCTCTCGGTCTTAGAGAAAAATAAAATTCCCTATAAAATAAATTCTAGAAAAATTCTAAAATTTCTGTAAAGTCTCAAAATAATTCTCTAAAACAAGCTTTTGGTAATTTTTCAAAATATTTTTGAGAATTTTTCCAAGAGTTTAC
>QANW01000563.1:960785-990473 GCA_003254865.1 Dryas drummondii
AATTTTTCAATTTTTGAGAATTTTTCCAAGAGTTTACAAAAATTCTAGAATTTTTTCTAGAATTTATTTAATAGAGGAAAATTTATTTTAATTTTTTTAGAAATAAATTTGGACTTTCTAATTTTTTTGAAAATTTTTAGAGGGCAAATTGGTAATTTAACCTTATAGTAAATTAGTGCTAGTCAAGACGAGTCCGTAGGAATTTTTCGTGTATTTTTCTGAGTTCGGAGCTATTTTTAATTAATTTTCAAAGTTTATAAAAATAAAAAAAATGTGACACGTGGCGCACATCCAGCGCGCCACGTCAGCATTAACGGAATTGTTGACGGAACAAGGTAAAATGGGACACGGATGTAAGTTATAGGTGGTAATCTGGGACAAAAAAACTTTCAGGTGGTAAAGTGGGAATGAGTTACAGTTTTGGGTGGTAAATCGATAATTAAGCCTAACCAAAATGACAAAATAGTCCAAATTATAGGAACCAAAATAATAATTTAGCCGAAAATAAAAATAAAAAGGCCAATCAATTTCATTCATTTCAAACAGAAGCCAAGTCAAATCTAGAGTGGTATTTATCAGCCTCCTGCCTTGACGACCTGACATCAACAATGGATGAAGAAGTGAAGCTACTGGGATTTTGGGCAAGCCCATTTGTTTACAGAGTGATATGGGCTCTGAAACTGAAGGGTGTGAAATATGAGCACATAGAAGAAAACCTTTCCAACAAGAGTGAATTGCTATTGCACTACAACCCAGTTCACAAGAAGGTCCCAGTGCTTGTTCATGGTGGCAAACCCATTGCTGAGTCCCTTGTCATCCTTGAATACATCGAAGAGAATTGGCCCCACAATCCTCTGCTGCCACAAGATGCTCATGAAAGAGCCTTGGCTCGCTTTTGGATACAATTTTTTGCTTCTCAGGTACTTACTTCAATTTCAACTCTCAAATCAATTATATATGTTTGATACTTTTGAGAAACTCAACTGGGTTCAAATCTATTATGTTGATCGATCTGGTTAATTTGCTGAAATTGACTCATGCATATGCTAATTAATCAGATATATAGTTAAATTGTTTTTTTCCCTAACCAGTTGAATTTGTTATGGTCCTTATGGATAAGATGAGCATTAGGTTTGTCAAAAATTTTAGTCATTCCGTCAATATGACATACCTCTTATGACATAGGTATGTGTGTCCACCATATAATAGTGACACACCCTCTTAACTCACTTAGAGGATGATGTAGCTGCTATGTTATGTAATTAGCCTTATGTCTGGATTGATCCCACATTTTTTATATGGATTCCACCTTGTAAATAAATATTAATATCCTTTTTGTTGGGTTTATTATAAAAGAACCATATCAAATAGCTATGATTCATTTTAGTTCAAAATGAAGCATATGCATGTTACAAGTGCTTATTATATTTTTGGTTCATCGATCAGGTTCCCACTTTTCAAGCATTCTTCGGATTAAGTACTGCTGGAGAAGAGAGAGAAAAGACAATAAAAGGAGTATTGGAAACACTGAAAATATTGGAAGAGCAAGGCCTTGGAGACAAGAAGTTTTTTGGGGGTGATAGTATTGGACTAGTAGACATAACACATGGATGGCTGGCTCACTGGTTTGAACCCATCGAAGAAATGGTGGGGGTCAAATTGCTGGAGCCCAACAGTCTACCTCGATTGCATGCATGGGTTCAGAATTTCAAGGAAGTTCCTGTGGTCAAAGACAACCTTCCTGACTACCAAAAACTGTTGGCCCATATGAAACGCGTAAGGAAAATGCTTGTATCTGAAGCCTGAGACCTACCAACTCATCATGAATAAATGCTTAATTTCCTTTGTTTTCAGTTTGTGTATCACAGCCTCTTTGTTGCAAAACTGGACCAAGAAAACTGAGGCTGATAATGGAATAAATAATGAGAAATGAGACTCTTGATTTTATATTCTGCTTAATGCAAGAATTCTCTAATGGAGGATATGCGAGAGTATTTGAACGCACATGATAAGCGTAGCTTTCTCACATCCCACATTAATCCTACATTAGAGAAAACCTCTTGGAAGTCTAAATAGTTATTGTGTTTGTAAATATTTCTTTTTCAGCAATTGCTTCTTGGTAGTTGGTAGTCATAGATTGAGTTGGTTTTCCCCCTCCCTTTCTCCTAAATTTATCTTTTTATTACCATTGTCAAATCAACATGAACTATGTTAGTTATTGTGTTTGTAAATATTTCTTTTTCAGCAATTGCTTCTTTGTAGTTGGTAGTCATAGATTGAGTTGGTTTTCCCCCTCCCTTTCTCCTAAATTTATCTTTTTATTACCATTGTCAATCAACATGAACTATGTTAAGAGAGATCAATCAACAAATCCCATTGAATCAAAAATAAGGAGATGGCCAAAAACCTAGGGTGGAAAGTTCCTTATCAATCTCACAATTACCCATCACGTGCAGTTCACATAACAATGTGATTGTGAAATGAAACACCCCACCGGCCCACCCCAATGAAGACTTTCACGGAGCATGCCCTCAAACACATTGGACAATATGCTCCGTTCATTTGATGTTTAATTGTTCATGGACTAATTGTATTCCATTAGTATTTAGGTTAAGAGGGTTTTAAACTAAAAAATTGGACTTTATAGAGGTATGGTTCTTAAAACAAAAGAAATTACAAGAATAAATGACCAATGGCTGCAGTTTTTTGTAAGTATAAATGTGGGAAAAAAAATTACATAAAAAAAGTTGGGCCACTCTTAACAAAACAACAAAAAGCAATAGTAATCACTAAAATACAAAAAGAAAAATAAACACGTATATACCTATAACCATAAGGATAAGTATCTGAATACTGTGAGGTTTGAGTTAAATGGTATTTGATTTAATTTACTGAAAACCTCTGTAATGTTTATGAAAAGAATAGAATAGAAGAAAAGAAAAAATGTTTTTACAAGTGACACATGCTCAACACGTTGATTTTTTAGAAGAATAAAATGGTATTCGTTTTTCAAAACTTTGCAGGGGCCATGGCCCCTCTCTTAGTACCCTCTATGTTCCACCCCTGACTGACTTGCATGTCACAGAAGCTTACTAGGTCTTCGTCTTGATGGCCCGCCAGGAAAGAGCTTCATAATCCATCCCAAGACTCTTTCCACTACCTAAATAAGAGAATATAGATAAAGGTTATATTTCTATAACAACCAACCCATCCATGCATAAACTAATGAAAAGAAAAGAACATGACAGGAGTGGGAAAAAGAAAAAAGGGAGAAGCTGAAGATGAAGATTCCAAGAAACGTCATTGGCAAAATATGACAACCATCAGCTTGGATCAGAAAAGACATTTGTAATTATAGACAAAATTGCTGTTTGGTTTTTGGGAACTAAAGTGAAGCCAGTATAAATAACTTTACATTAAAAGAGAAAATACAGTACCTCGTCACCTTCGTCTGCATATGGATCTGCATATGGAGTGTTGTCAGGCATATCACGGGAATTGGGTTGTCTGACAGGAATATTCTCATTTGCCATACTTTGGGCAGTCAAAAGCTCTAATCTCTGTGTTTGAGCTTCAAGCTTCCGTAACAAGTCATTGTTCAGATCCTTTATTCATGGAAAGCAAAACAGTCAACTTTGCAAAAGGCAAGACCTAGATTCCTAGATTTTAATCTGTGGTCTAATGAAACAATTATGAGCCATATAACACAGAGATATAACAAAATTGAATGACTGCTAATTTAATGATTCGACTTCAAACCACATTTTCCACCATAGAAGAGTATAGAGTGTAGATCATACTGAGATAGATCATCCTCAGTACCAAGAGAGTGCAAGTCACTACATGCCATAAATGACTTTTTACCACACAAACTAAAACAACTAGAAAATATTACAAAGAAATATAAATTAATTGCACATGTCCTGTCTTTAGAGATTTGACCTGGCCAGAAGTCCAGGTCAAAACCCATCTGGTGTCTCTTTTCCCATGAATAGGCAACGTGCTTGATATGAGTTTCAAAAATACATCTATTGGCATTAGCATGAGTATCTTGTGCTTGAACTAAGCTTTCTTTTGATTCAAGTCCACACGTTCAATGTAAAACAAGAAGTGCATATGCCTATTTTGGCCACAATACCTCAGAAGCCATTTTGCATGGGTAATGCTTTTGTAATGATGTATCAAACAGAATGGCCTCAACACCAAAACATATCTAGCACTCGTGAAGAAAGCTTCCTTTCTTCCCCTTAAAGAAGACTATATACTAACAGTTTAAAAAGGAGGACCAGACTATTATATGAGTTAAAATTCTAGAATAATGCTACCTTCAACTTGGAACATTGAGATGACTCGGATGCCAAAGATTGTATCAACTCCTCTTTCTCCAATGCCAACTGCAACAAGAAAGCTCCAGCATTGATTATGAGTGCCACTCACTAATATATTTCAACTAGTAAATCATTCAAACTACAAGAAGAAAGGTCCATTGCTAAGAGAGAGTAGATATCCAATTTATTAGACTAGACTTTACGAGAAAAATCTCAGGTCAAAGAAAGGACTAAACCGGAAAAAGTTGATCATTGAGAAAATATAAGGGATAGATGGTACCTCGGAAATTAGTGTATTGATGTTGTCAATTGTTCGCATCTGATCAGGAGGTATATTCACAGATGAAACATCAAAAGTTGACTCTCCATTTGCAGGTAGCATAGGGAAACTGGAGGCATCACGCATTTCCTGGCCTACGGTGTCATGAATAGCATCTTCATTTGCTTCAATCAGTGAATGCAACACCCAAAAGGAGAAACCAAAGTCGTAAATTTTCTTTACAACACTTATTCATTCATCAGTTCAAAGCTTATATGTAAACATAGTACTTTGTACTTAATATGGAGAAAAATAAGCAATAAACTTCCCATACAAAGACCAAAAACAACCAAGCCTTCACCACAATCATCAAACCTGCTGTTAATTTAAACAAAAACTTGAGTTGAACCATTAAGAATGTAAGATAGACACATGTTCAACCAGTAACAACACATGCATTAACTAACAGAACCATGGCCACCAACCAACTAACCAGATTCACTATGAATCAGTACTTATTATTAGAATATGGAAATATTAATTTAAGCACAATATCCAAACAAGAGTTAAATTTACCAAGATCTTCTGTAGAAGTATACACATCTTTCTTATTCGTGGTACTCTTGTTATCATCAACTTTCCTTCCACTTGTGGAAGCTTTCCGTAGCATAGACTGCAACAGCTTCTTCTCTATACCAGATGAATAACAATGAATAAGTAGAAAGCATTGCAACTTTGCAAGCATAGACAATACCAGAGAAATTTACTTTCACATTAGTGGAAAGCTTTTTCAAGTGGAAAAATCCTTATGGTCTATCAATTCAAAAGTCAGGATACCAAACTAAAAAGAATGATAGAAGAGGCTGACTACTAATTGCACAACACCTGCCCTTGTTGGCATGGCTTCCACAAGCACCTGTCAGCCAATTTGCAGACAAGAAAGATGGAAAGAAGACATCAAATAAGGCCCTAACAAGTGTATATTTATCGACATACACCTTTATTTCTGGATGGAGCTGCTGTACAGCAATCCCAACCCCCCCCCCCCCATACACAAACCAGTCTTCCCCACCCCCCATCAATTCAACCAAGGGCCTCTGCTACATTCAATTCCCAGCGCTCTTAGCTGTCTTCAATTTGTCACAAAAATCATAAAATACAAAGGTGCAGAAACTTAGCAGAACTCAATGGACTAAATGATTGCTGTCTTTCGAGGCAGGACAGGGAGATACAGTCTGCTTGCACTTGTACAAGTTCAATCTTACATTTCTAAGAATGTAGCTTGATTAAGCTCTAAGCAGCTTAAATTGGCAACAAGACACTGGAAAGCCTAGACTATACAAATTAAAGAGGCATGCCAGAAGCAATTTGTCACCTCTGGCAAAGCCGCCAGAAGGTAAAATTCCACATCGAGAGGTCATGAGCAATAGCAAATCATAAAGAGGCTATACAGCACAGAAATTAACAAAGAAATATGTTAAAATTTCAAGACAGAGTTACTCCGCCCTCACAGCTTATCAACACTTCGTTTTTCTATAAATTATATGGCAACCAACATTATTGAAAATAAGTAATAAATTTCTATTGTGGATCACAATTTAAGCACACTTACCTTCCTGAAGAGCTTCGATAGTTGACTGCATATCCGAACGATCTTTTTCTAGGCTAGACATTCGTTTTCTGCAACGATTCAGTAAGAATGGTCATTTTCAGAGAAATTGGTCAGAAAATTTAAGAAACTGAAAGCTTAATCAAGCAAGAAAATAATTATATTCAACTGAATGAGGGACAAGGAATATACTAGAGATACAATTGCACAGTTCATTGAAAAGCCTTGCCATCCAAAACTATAAGAAACTTATGGCGATAATATAGTACTTTCTGTTACATAACCAGTAGTACTTCAGTCCAAAAGTGCATTGCTATGATCTCCCGCCAATAGTACTTTCTGTTAGATAAACAGTAAGCACTTTGGTCCACAATCACATTGAAGATCCTACCGTGAGAGGAAGAGACCCCCACTCAGATGAATTGCCAAGACAACATGCTTCAAGGAAAGAATGCTACAAAATTGTGTTGCTAAGCAATCGACAAGTAGTTTCAAAATGAAGGGATTTGAAAACACAAGATTTGAAGTCTCAGGATTTTTGTAAATTTTTTGGTGACTAGCCCATTTAGTATTATGGGATAGAAATGTAGAATTTCTAATTTCTAGGATCAGTCTGTAAATATGATTGGTAGTGATGGTGGTGACGTTGATGACAGGAGTGGTGGCAACCACGGTGGTGATGGCAATTGTGGTGGTACATGATGACAACGGTGGTGGTGGTGAAAGTAGTGGTGGCAATGGTGATGGCTACAATGGCGGCATTGATGGTGGCAACAATGGTGACAATAGTAGCGATGGGATGTCTGGCAGTGGGGATGGTGATGGTGGTAGGGGTGACGGTTGTGCCAATGGCGATGGTGGTAGGGGTGATGGATGCGGTGATGGTGGTGGTTGCATTGGTAGCAACAGCAACGGCAATGGTAGTAGAAGGGGTGGTGGGCAGGTGGCAGTGGCAATGGTGATGGCAGGGTGGTGACGGTGGTAGTAGCAGTACCAATGGCTGTGGTGGTGGTGGCAGCGGCGGTGGCAACTTCTTTCTTAAAATCCCACTGTTTTAGGATCTGGAAATATCTGCTAATGTGGTTTTTAAGAATTTTAAGCTTGACAATCCCATTTTAAAGTCCCTCCGAGAATTCACATAACCTTTCTTATGTTCTCCAAATACAAATAGAGTACCTTAATAATATGGGATTTTAAATCCCTTCTTCACCCAAAATCTCACCTCAAAGTTCCTAATCCAAACGCACAGAATGTTTCTAAACTTAATCCATTCTACAGCTCACAACTCCACTCCTATATATAAAAAAATTAAGAAAAACAAAGAAAGCTCACAACTCAGTAAACTTTTTATTTTCAGGACAACTGTCACATGTTTCAGATTTAATTTCTAATTCAATTTAAATTTCTCACACAGGAATAACCATTTCGCTTCAAATAGCATTTTGGTGATAGAAAAAAAAAATCAAATAAATGGTGCAGTATATGTTCACAAATTCTTATTTTACAGCAAAGTAAAAGAATATCATACTTGTACGAAGAGATTTCAGCTTGTGAGTTCTCCAATTGCCTCTCCAGTTTTAGCTCGGTGGACCTTAGTCTGAGTGCCTACGAAAATTAATATAATAATTTGAATTTAAAAAGAACAAAGAAAAAATATCTATCAAGGATGAGCAATTTCAGTACCCAACTTATTTCAATATGAGCAAACATACACACACAAAGGACAGCTTTTATATTTTTCAAAAGTACAAGCACTTCAGGTCACATCCACGAAAAACATATCATCATATGTTTCTGCCAATCATCTCCATTACAATTTTCCAATCCCGCATGTCACTTTCTTCAGACAAAAAAAGAAGGGTTTATCCCCATGGAAATCAAAAACTTCTTTCTAAAGGCAGTGCCTAAAACCCAAACATACCAAGAAAAAACACTACCTTCTCCTCTAAACCAATAACTTCAGAAGCCAATAACTTGGCACGTTCATCAGCTGCATTACATTCTAGCTGTGCATTTGCATACTCATTTCTAACAGCCTCAAGTTCCACCTATCGACATAGAATTACAAAAGAGAAATTACAATTAATAGAAAATAAAATGAAGGGAATTCAACTAGTTAAGGACATATATGATATGTGTGGTACTTTAAATATAATTAAACATGTAAACATCAAAGAGTGAGACGAGACCTTTTATATCAAAAAATAGTCCAATAAGGAATACTCGTGCATAGCATAACCCTTAAAATTATTTATCTCAGTTAAAAATAAACATGATAGTCTCATACATGCTAAAAGGTACATCCTTCAGTTAGTATTGCAAAAACTATAAATGATGTTATAATAAACGCAGGCCAGGCCATGCTTAAAGCTGAAACTTAGAAATTTCACACATAAATTAAAGTTCATCTACAAAGCATGTTTTTCAACCCCAATCTATTCAAAATCATAATGAACTGAAATATATTGAATACAAACTAGGAGCCAAGTCATGCAACTCTAGAGAAGTCAGTCCTATTGTCTTCTATACTGCAATTTCCCATCGAAAATTAAATTTAACCCATCTAACATCACCATAGCCAGTGATCAGCAGTAAGGGGAAAATTGACTAACCAGCTTGGCCTTGATTTCCTCCTGTAACTTTTCCAAGTCAGATTTTAGTTGGTCGACAGTGCTTCTCTGGAGAAAAAGCAAATAGAAAAAACAGTTAGCATGAAGCCATGGCACTACGAATGAACTTATAGGGAGAACAAAGAGCATCATCATTTTTTTTATGAAAAAACATTTATATTAGGATACAAAAGGCAAACAGAAAGTAATACAAGATGTATGAGGCATGCATAATTCATAATACATTTGCACGCTAAAAAGTTAAACAAATGTACTGCCACAATATCATGTCATGCAGGAGAACCTGTTGGTTATAACTCTCTGTCAACGAAGAATTTTCAGCAGCCAAGGACTCTGCTAAAGCACGTGAAGTCTCAAGTTCTCGTTGCAAAGAGAACTTTTCTTGTGTCAAATCTTCAATATGCTGCATAACAAGAAACAAGATAAATACAGAAAACACTCACCAAAATAATTTTACCAAGCAAGGAGCTCAGAAGGGTGACATCACTGCTTAAGTAAACAAACAGAATAGTTAAATTTTCATTAATTTTTTTTGTTTGACAGTATTCCAACCTAAGATCCACCACAAAACCATATGGCACTATAGACCAGTGGACACGTGTAAAAATTCAACAGCTGAAAATAAGGGACTACCGGTACCTGTTCCAAAGCAGCAAAATCTTCATTCTGTTTAGGTGAATAAAACTCGTGTTTTCTCTCCATGATGTTCTCCTCAACTATTGGCCTTCGCTGGTCCACCCCATCACTAGGAGAAAGTGAAGACTTCTTGGACTGCTCAAATGCATGAAGTGCACCAGTTTCAGGCTTTGGAAAGGGTCTCACAGTTTCATCATCCATAGATGGCTTATGGAAAGACGAAAATCCAAGGGAATTCATGCCATTTGATTTAAAACTGTTAGACATAAATGACTCCTCAGGTTCAGCTTGTTGAAAAAGAGTCCCTAAAGAAGCTCTAGGCACATTAAGAGAATCAAGGAAAGACGGGCGAGATCTTTTAGAATTAGTATCAGGTGTAACTGAATATAGCGATGCATGATTGGAGGAACTCCCGGCATCAGATCCAAAACCAGTAGATTCAGGTGTTTGCACATGTGCAATCTCCACACTAGACAAACCACCATGCAAGTTTTTCCCAACATGAGGAAACCCTCTTATGCTGTTACTGGGTTGGATCAAGTCTGCCATGAAATTCCAAAAATAACTACAGTCAGCATCTTCCTCCAAAGAGAAGATTTAAGATTAAATATATAAACTATGATTATCAGATCAATACACCATGGAAATCAAAATCGGAAAAATATAAAAATACCTTCATAAAGTGAAGATGACTTAGGGCCACCAGCCACTGTGCTGACATTACTGCCCTCACTTTGTAGCAATGTGCTGAGTCTGCTGACAGAGTTTTGAGGTGAGATTTTTGCAATAGAAAGATGAGAAGAACCAGAATCTGTACTTAAAGAATCCATTAAAGAAATTTTATGTTCTTTGGACTGAAAGTCATTCCTCCCATGAAAACTGGATTGACTTGTATGGTTATCAAAATCTTGACTTGCTTGTGGGCGTAGAGCAAAAGACTGATCAGATGTAGTCCCATATGGTAACATACCTAAGCTACCAGTATACTTTTCAAATTCATTATTCATCCCATTTGTCCCATGGCTATGATTAACATCTACTGGTCCACCAAACCCTAAAACACCATATCTCTTATATTCTTGATCACTTACATGTTTCTGCACTTGAACTGCAGAAAATGCATTAAAATCGTTTGTTGAAGGACTACCATGTGCATTATTCAGAAAAGCTTGTTCCTTTCTTTGGGAAAAATCAACTGCTTTGTCGTCATTGTTGGATAATACAGAAGAGGTTTCAGTAAAAGCACCACTAGGTCCATCAGATGTACCCGCTCCATTCAACACTGTAACTCGTACAACGTCAGTTTCTAATGGTTGTTTCTCATTTGAGCTAAGTTCAGAGACATTGTTTTGGCTAGTGGATGAAGCCTTCTTAGCTCGCTCTGCTGCTTTTTTCTTACGGAACTCCTCCAGCTGCAAGAGAGGGGGGGGGGGAAAAAAACCAAATATTTGTTAAATTTGACAACCAAAAATAAGAAAACATTCAGTATGTCATTATCCACGGAATTGACTAGAAGACAATTTTCTGAAAACGTTTTTAACAAAAAAAAATACTGAATTATATTGACCCTAATCTAAAACTTGAATCCATTATCAAGAAACCTTGTCGGTTAAATAAAAAAATTGCGAAAACATGGCCAATCATTACATTTTTTAAATGTATTGTGCTTTTCTTTACTACCATAAGGTGTCCACAAATGAAGAATTCTTGTTCTGCATTTAGTTAAAAAGGCAACGTGGGTAAACATCACCAATTCGTTGCATAGTTTGTTTATACTTTATTATCCGAAGCAACAACAATACTGCTAAATCTTAAAAACATCAAAAGATTCAATCTTCATCCTAGTATCCTGTTCCGTTTCTAATCACATAAACAAACAATTCATAAACCAAAAACATATATTTTTAATCAAATGCCATTAGTGGGCACATATTATCTACATTGTGACAGCTGCAGGGTATAGATTATGACAGTAAAGATACAAACCAAACAATTGGATTAAAACTCAGCACGAAGAACCATCATTCAACATTTTCCATTGCATAAAATGCTTATAAATGCACACAAAATTGTACACATGCGCACAATTCCATTGGAACATCTTGTACGAAATTGAATGGGAATCGAATAGAAGCAATACCCGGCGCTTCCCAGCTTCCAAATGCTCTTGTTTCCGCGCGTTGGGCAATACCTGAGCCGAAGCCATTGAATATCCCAAAACTCAAAACAACTTCATACATATCAAAAATGCACAATTCCCGGCATCACCCCCACAAACCCCTAACGAATCAAAACCCTACAGAACAGCAACAACAACAAAAAACCCTAGAAAATCACAGCGGCTCCGGATCAATGAATCGAGGAATGAGGGACAAAATTCGATCAACGGTCGTATAATTTCGAATCTAAAAGGCAAAAATGGAAACTTGTATGAAATTGGAAAGCATATAAAGCCTTAATTTTTGTACGGACAAAGAATCCGATCTGATCGGAGAGAAGGAGAGCTCTGTGAAATTCTTCGGCTCTGGCAGATCTCCCCCCGCTTTGCTGTCTCTCCTCCCTCTCTCTTTCTATTTTCTGTGCGTTTTTGTTTTCGATTTCCAATTTTTTTTTTTTTTTCACGACGATGATATTACGTGGCGGCAACAGACAATAGTTGGGATTTTCAGTTTTATTTTTTTTTTGGCCATGAAGGGATTTTCAGTTTAGGAAAATAGAAAAGTCGGATTTTCATGTTTCCTTTTTTATAAAAGAAAAAGAAAATTTTATTTTTGGTGTATGTTTTGTTAGGGTGGCGTTGAAGAGATGATTGATTATTATATTATTTTATTATGGTTATGTAATAATAAATGGTTGGCAACGTAACTACATATGAATAGCATCCCATATTCAACGAGGACCTGTCAAGGTGAGTGAGATTTTGGTACGGGTGACAATGGAGTCATCTTTTGTTGGTAGTTTGGTACCAAGTCCTGTCATATCACTTCATATTCCAATCAAATAAAATCAACACTAACATGGCATGTTTATTTTGAGCACTCCTATTTACACATTTTTAAATCTTTTTTTGCACACTTCAAAAATTTAATTTGTGAAATAACTAAAAATATCCTAAATAAAATTACCCAAAACCTCATTCTTTTATCATTCCCTCTTCCCTGTCACAGCACCCCACCCCCTCGGTGAGAACCACTGCCAACCACCCCAATCCCGCTCCGGTCCTCCCCTCTCTCTCTCCTTCCCTCTTACCTACCGACCAGCCCACCCCCATCCTCCCTCTCCTCTTCTCTCTCCCTGAAACCCAACTGCAGCCCTTCACTCTCTCTCTACAACTCTGAACCCCTCCCCTTGCCGCACCACCTCCCTCTACACCCCTCCCCTTCTGTCACCCCCCTCCCCTCCCTCTACCGCATCACCTCCCCTCTGCACCCCTCCACCTCCCTCCGCACCACCTCCCTCTGCACCCTTGAAAATCCAAAAAATATATATATGCAGGTGGTTCGGCGAACCAATGCCAAACTCGATTGTTTCATTCGGCAGACATCCACCGAATAGAAGAGGATTGTTCAGCGAGTACCTGCCGAACGAAATAGCCAAGTTCAGCACTGATCTGCCGAAGCTGCAATTTTTTTTAAGTTGGTGTTGTGGGGAGGAGGTGGTGCTGCGAAGAGGAGGGAGAAATACAAGGGTCGATGCTGCAGGGAGGAGAGAGAGAGAGAGAGAGAGAGAGAGAGAGAGAGAGAGAGGGAGGTGGTCGGGTGAGGGAAGAGTTGGTCGGTGAGGGAGGGGGAGGGGGAGGGGCTGGGATGGCAAAGGCTTGCGGGTGGGTGGCTGGTTTCAACATTTTTTTTTTCAATTTAAAAGTTCACATTTGGGATAGGGTGTGTAATATTTGAATTAGGTGGGTGTGTAGTGCAAAATTTTAGTGAGATTAATGAGATTGGAGTATTTTGGTAATGAGAGGAATGTGAAAAAAAGAAATTTTAAATTTTAGAAAATGATAGGAGGTGTGTAAGAAAAGAGTGCGTGCAAAAAAAAAAAATATGCAAATAGCAACTCTCGTTTATTTTTTGTGACAATATATTACACTTTGCACCCTTGTTAGGTCAAATAATTGGTCCTTGATTTTCAAAATGTATCGATGTTAAACTCAAACTTTCAAATCATTGCAATGTTGTCTCTATATTAAATTGATTGTTAGATCAACTGTTAAACTCTTCTACAAGCTCAAATCGCTCTGTCTGAACCACAAGTCCTCTGAAACATTTTCCTCCTTTGATTCTCACCCTTCACCACCTCGAGATCTTTCTCACAAAAACTTCATGGATTCAATTCTATTTTGGATTACTTGTCGGGTCCAACTCAACTTTCTCTACCTTGAGTACGTTCAACCGATTCAATGAGATGCTTCCGGCTTTCAACCAGTCATTCAATTTCTTCTTGAACATTTCCTTCAACAACTTGAGTAGCTGATTTCGGTGACTCCCACTCTATCAGGTTTGAGTCTTCGTCGTTCAAGTCAAACCCCGAGCTCTACAGGGATATAATGAACAAGGAGTGCAGCTGATGTGCCCCGTTCTTTGAACCTTACAATGCAACGACGACGCCATCGACCTCTCCACCCTCATAGCCATTGGTGGAGAGTGCCCAGTCACATGTAGTGGTTTTCTCTCCACCATCTCCACAAAAGCACGTACAAGAAAACAAGAAAATTGGTCTCATTCTTGGCCTCTCAGTTGTAGTTTCAATTGTCAATACCTTAGTGGAATCTAGGGTGAAAAGCCACATAAATAAAAAATAAAATAAAAGCTGTCCCACATCTACCATATAAGCACTTAACAATTAATTTGATCAACGATCTATGTAATGAATGAACAACATTGCAAGGATTTGAAACTTTGGGTTTAACATTGATATGTTTTGAAAGTCAATGACCAATGTGTTATTTGACCCAAACAATAGGAATATAAAGTATAATTGACTCTCTTTTTTTATTCAAGAAGGGGATTCGAGCTTTGAACCCCTCTAACATTTGTAAAAAAGAAATATATATTTAGATCAATAGCTAATTTCATCTTGAAACAGATCTCGAACGGTTAGAGGTCTTGTTGAAACAGATCTCGATTGCTAAGTGAGGTCTCTGTATATAAGTGCTCTCATACATTATGTATTATCAACAATGCTATAGTAACCAAATTTGCTCATCAATAATAAATTTAATGCATGTTTGAATATCTAACTTCTTGAAAATAAACAATATTATTGAGTCTATATTTGAATAAATGAAACACTATGGCGGACATAATTCTTGGTAAACGTAGTTTAGGGTTTAGGTTTAAAGTGACTTTGAAGTTGAACCTTAGGCTCTTAGCAATGAATGGGTGCTAATCACCCCTAGATTGATTCGTTGCCCCATAAGCTTGGAAATAACATCGAAATCATTTTAATTGCCACTCGAATTCATTGATAGTAATAAGCCAATTACATGTTGTTATTGCCTAATATAAGTCACAAAATTAAGGTGGATGTGACTTTATAAGATTGTGATCTTGTATTTTATGTTGATTTATTAATTTTTAAATTTATATAAAGATAAAATGACAAAATATATAAGTATCATTTTCATGCGATTTTTGAATTCTCACTAAGCAAAACCAACTAGGGGTCTGACAAACAGTGACAATGTCTATAGAAATGTGTGGATCGATTTGTCCCCTTTCCAAACAATTGGTGCACTAAAAAGTGGGTCAACTTTTTATTTTCTTTTGCCTTTGTCCTTATTTATCAACCTATTTTTTGTTTTGTCTTTTAGAAAAACCCTATTTTTTAATGTATTAAGATTTAGGTAAAAATCATGCCAAATTATAAATTTTAGTAACCTAACCTTGCTTGGTGAATACAATTTGTTAAGTGTAGCTGTGCTCATAAATATATTTCAAGGATGAATACTTTGAGTTGAGTATATTTTGGAGTATAGATGAGTTGGATTTGGAAATTTCACAGAAATTATCAACTCATATGGTATCTAGCTTTTGGAACTTTTTTCTCTTGTAATGTAGAGAGAAATATATTAGACTAATAACTTTGCTCAAATGCACTTTGGCCAACAACAAAAGGAATTGCTCAAATGTACTCAAAATTTGGGTCGGGTTCGAATTGGATCCTTCCACCCGGTTGCGCGTTACCAAATCTTATACATCACCATGGCAGTAAGTAACATACAAATATGTGGTGCACGCAGCCTCAGCATAATAGTCACACTCATTCTCACAGTCTCACTCCGTTTCCATTACATTATTGTAGACTTCTCTCAGCTGCAAGCAAGCCTGTAATGTGTTCTCTCATTGCCAGGCTCTCTTCGCTTCCTCTCTCACTCTCCATCGTTTCCTCATCTTCATCTTCCTCTAAAGGTAACCCCAAACTTTGTGTGTGTGTGCGTGTGATGACTTTTTTTTTTTTTTTTTTTTTTTTTTTTTTTTTTTTTTTTTTTTTGGTTTTTTGTTAACTTTTTTTTTTTTTTTTTTTTCTTACATAGTAAGTTTTTGTTGTGAACTACACAGATGGGAAAACGAACTCAAAGTCAGTGAAGCTGAGAGAGGACTGGAGGCAACGCTCCAGACCCATTCCACCTGGTGGCACTTACCCAGCTAAAGACCACTGCAGGTTCGTTCATTTAGTAGTTGTTTCACTTTCTTTCATTACCCATTTTTCCATTTCTCAATAGTTTTCTTTCTTTTCTTTTTCTTTGTAAATTTGCATTTCAATTTTGACCTTTTATTTGTTGGTTTTTGTCTCTGGGCAGTCGTTGCGGGTTGTGTGACACATATTACATTGCCCATGTCAAGGAGGCCTGTGCTTTCTTGGGAGATGGAATGTCTAGGATTGAAGTAAGCTCTTGTTCCTCTCTCAATTTCTTACTTTTTTGAATTTTCACTCTTAAATAGTTGATGCTAGTTTTTGTCATTCTTGAAGGCCTGAAACTGACATGTACCGAACACCGGATGGACACATTTTTTGTACCAAACTTCTATTTGGGGCTCATAATCTAATTTTTAATGACCCATTGCCACCCATGATTTCCATTTGATTCATCAGTCTGGAAATTCAAGTTAGTGTTGGTATCAGACCAAAGTTTTACTTCAACCAATGTTTCTGTATGGTCTTGCAGATTGTTTACTCTTTAGTTGTCACATTCAGTTATTAATATTTTTTTATGAATCCAATATCATGTTGACATGTGTAACTACATAGCTGTAATTTAACTTAGCCTTGTTTGTTAATTCAGAAAAACGCTATCTGTTTCTTGTTACTCATGCCTCTTTGTTTTCCCATTCAGGGCTTGGAAACTGTAGTTCATGGTAGAGGGAGAAAAACAGGTTCCTTGGATGAAATGTATTTGGGTGTCTATGAGGAGTTGTTGTATGCTCGTAAAGTGAAGCCCGTTGAAGGTATTTTTTTATGATTTTTGGAATCTGTCTCATTATTGGGTTTTCTTCAGGCACTTTATCAGTCTGTTTACTGTTTGGGGGCCTTTAGTGGATTGAAGCTGTGAGCTGAGCCAAGTTATTTAAGATTCCGAAGGCTGTTTGCAATAGCCTAAATAGTTATTTATAATTTTGGGGAACGCCTAAATTCTGCAGTTTTATTTATAAATAGCTATTCGGTTTTTCTTATCACCGTAATATGAAATTTTGCATAGCTTTATTTGATGGCAGGAGCTCAATGGACAGGGATAGTAACAAGTATTGCAATCGAAATGCTAAAATCAGGCATGGTAGAAGCTGTCATTTGTGTACAGAGGTTGTGGCCTGAATTGTACTGAAGTAGATGACATAACAGATGCATCAATCCCATTCGATACTTTTATTTTTCTCTTCTTTTGGAATGTTGATTACCATATTAATTTAATTATCACAGTGACCCAGAGGACAGATTTACTCCACGGCCTGTACTAGCAAGGTTCGCATCAAGTTCATTTCGTTCAAAAAATTCTTCTACTATTTTGATATTTTTCAATGAGAATTTTATTGGTTATTTTCATTCCATTCACAATGTGTTGTTTATCTTCACCCTCTTTCTCAATAGGACACCTGATGAAGTTCTAGCTGCTAAAGGTGTCAAACCAACATTATCTCCTAACCTGGACACCCTTGCCCTAGTTGAGGTGCCTGGTATTCTCTTTCATTAGTGACACAAATCTTGTTTTACTATTTCTTTTGCTATTTAGTATTTGACCAACATTCTTTGTTGTTGATGCAACTTTGGTAAGAGTAGTGCAAAGCATCCTTTGTGTAAAAAGAGGGGCTCTAATTTAAAAATATAAACCAGTTAAACTTGAGAAAATGTGCATAAGGGTTATTGAAATGCCCAAGTGTGTTGTCATTGACATGTATGAGCAATCACACTAAAAAAAGTTGGGGCGATTCAAAATGTTTGGCATTCAAGATATTTCTAGACTTGACTAGGGTGATGCCAAGGGTCAGTTGGCGAGATATTTTTGGTGGTATGGTAGATTTTCCAACAGATATAGTTGAACATTTTTGACACAATCTCTTTTTTACATTAGGGTGTTTATGTTTACAGAAATTTTCCGTCCTTTGAGTGGTGCGCCATCCTTTATGGAGTTTATTGTTGAGATTTTTATTGTGTGGACAGCAAAGATAGTTTGCTCTTATAACTATTCATTCTTTGATTTCCTTGTGACTATGTAATTCTAGATCACATTGTATACAAATAGGGTGGCTCGCCTTTGGCACTTTCATGTTTTTCATGAAAAAGGTTTTGGGGGCTGACACATCCTCTGTCATTAGACAGCCAGAGCTGATTGCTCTGGTCCTTATATATACATCCACTGGGTGGTGGAGATTTGTAGGTGTAATTGTTGTAGGTGGGCTAGGACTGCCAATGAGGAGGAAGATTTCTTGACAAAACATAAGCTGTATTGTCTGGTAACGGCTTTTCACTGTTCTAACTTGTGGGTTGGCATGTTGGAGTTGCTCGTTCTTGACCTTTCACTCTTTCAGATATTGTTTCATATTTCTGGATTTTATTCATAATGACTACTGGTCCGGCTGCAGACCTCTTCTTCAGATGGAGTTTGGGCTTGAATAAAAGAAATGATATTACCTTAACGATATTTTTTAACTTGTAAAACTTGTCACTTATGTTCATCATGTTTGCTGTGTGTACGTGTGTGTGCATGTGCTGGAGACATTTGTTTATTCTACACTACCCCCTTATTCTCAGAACTTATATGTTACTTATAAATTTTAGTGAGACAAATGTTTGCTTTTTCCCATATAACAGGCTGCAGGTGTAAAGAATCTTCTATTCTGTGGTGTGGGTTGCCAGGTGCAAGGTATCTTCTATAATATAATCTTCCAATTCCTACTTGCAGTTCTTCTCTGTTGTGACTTGTACTATCGTAATGCAGAGTAATTTCTTAAACTGCAGCATTAAGATCCGTGGAGCACCATTTAAATTTGGACAAGCTCTATGTGTTAGGAACAAATTGCGGTAAAGGCCATATTTTTTTTTTTTTTTTTCTTTTATGTATTCTGATCATTTGAGTAGTCTACCCATCAAGTTACTTGTGTCTATTACTCAAGGCCTGAGCAAAAAATAAATAATATGATGGCCATGATATAATGTTAAACATGGAATAACTTATTTAATCGATGAACATATTAAACTGTATACTACTCTGATCATCATCATCATCATCATCATTAGTTATTATTAGTGAAATAGTAGTCAACAAATATATGATGCCTGAGTTGTAGTTTATATGATCTAAGTAATGAGGCACATAATTTGTATACTACTTCTTTTATGTGACAGTGGATAATGGGACTCGAGAAGGGCTTGATAAGTTTCTAAAGGCTGCAAGTAGTGAACCAGAGACAGTTCTTCATTATGAGTTTATGCAAGATTACAAGGTTTGTGCTAATATACTATTTTTTTTATGTGCTTTATATAATTAGTGGCCATTGAGCATTTTGATCGCTACTATAATCCAGAATTAAAATAAATCATCATGAAAGACGCATATTTCATTTTCTAGTAGAGTCCCAAGGTATGAGCTATGTTTCAAAGGTGTGAGCTTCAGGTCACTTGTGCCATTGCACACCCTTTGTTTAACACTTCTAGCAATGGTATTATTTTAAAATGGGGAACCTACCTGGGACTAGTGGCTGTGGGATTGGGTTTTCATTAAAGAATTCACTGAACATGTTTTTTTTCCTAATTTAGTGCTCATGTTGCAGTGAATCATGTTTCATGATGAATATCTAACAAACATAATTGGGAGATGTTTTGCATCTATTAACAGTTCATATTTGTGACAGGAAAGAAAAAGTGTGCAATAGTAAAATGGACACTTGTATCTCTTCTAGATATCTCAATATATGGTTATAATAGTAAAATGGACACTGATTGCCTAACAATTCTTTATGCTAACTTTTTGTAGTATGAGCATTTCTTAACAGGCTACTGTTAGCTATTTCGTTTCTTTAAATGTATTCTTGTACTCTTGATAGGTTCACTTGAAGCATTTGGACGGTCATATTGAAGAGGTAAAAATGATCCCTGTACGTTTAGTTTGGTGTTTACTCTCCCAATCATGCTAATCCATCCAGATTCAAATTTTAACCAAAACAGGTTCCTTATTTCTCTCTGCCAGCAAATGAGTTAGTTGATGTAATTGCTCCTTCTTGTTATAGGTAATTTTTTGTCCTTTGTTCTTTATTACTTAGTAGTTTTTGAAATTCTGTTGACAACTAGATTCAACAACTAATAGAAGTTGTGATTGCTCGTGAAGTGACATGATAATTTGAATATTGAGATATGCCCATCCAATGCATTCTTAGGAGCATTTGAAATCCATGAAATCCAAAACCCATATGCTACAAGTTTATAAATTTTTCATTTGTGAATTCTCTTAAATTGCTTCAACAAGTAACTTACAATTAAATGACGCATTTTACAACTCAGAAATACCACAGAAGTGGTTAATTATAAAATACTGTTGTTTATATTGTCTGTTGACATTCCATTAAATATTTGCCTAATCAGTCCCAGTCTTGTTGTGTCTTACAGCTGTTTTGACTACACAAATGCTTTAGCGGTGAGTTTTCATCTCTTTATTAATTAACAGCAACACCATTATTTTCTTTTATTTTTGGAGTTGGTGTAGTTTAGATTGTATCTAATTGTTTTCGTGTATCTTCTGGCAAGGCAGTGAATAAGTAGCATATTATGCTGAAAATAGTTCATTTTAACTAACTGGTGTAGAGTCTGGATTTGGTTCAGTTTGGTGCATTAACTGGTGTAGAGTTTGTTCCATATTACTATATCTTTCAAAGAAGTTGGCAAAACATTTAAGAATTAAACATTCATTTTGATGCTCAATTTCTTCTTAAGTTTATTGAGAAATTTGTGACTGTGTCTGTTACCTTGGATCTGACGTATTATACTGCAACAACACTTTTATTATCTAATCAAACAAGCATAACTTCTACTTTTTTGTTAGTATATTTGTTCTCACATGTCTCACCTATTTCAGGATTTAGTGGTTGGATACATGGGTGTGCCGAAATATTCTGGAATCCGCATGACACAACATCCACAGTATGTTACAGTAAGGTAATATCATAGCTGAGACTGTGTGTTTGTTTTTCCTTTTGGTCTGCTTATATATTGATTAATTCTGTGCTATTGGAATGGTAGAAATGAACGTGGAAGAGAGATGCTCAGTCTGGTTGAAAAACATTTGGAGATTACCCCAACAACCAGTAGAGTAAAGCCCTTGATCCTATCCTATTTCTCTTGCTCTGAATGTTTGCAAAATTGATATTTAGTATTTAAAGCATAACCAATTTCAGGGTGATCGCCGACCATTTGTTACGGAGACTGTTAAGGCAGATGATACTGCTAAGTTGGGTATGTGTTGCACCTTCTTCATGATAGTTTCTGTGGGTGTGTACGTTTGACAGTGTAAGACCTCCACTTGATGGGGTCAAGAATAAAAAAGTTTATCATTTGGTTATATCGTACTGTATGTTCTGAAGAAACATGTTGCATTTTTGTTGAAAATCATTTGTTTCATTGTTTGTAATGTAGTTCATTTGAATTTCTGGGGGACTCCTAAATATATGCTGCTTACCATAGTTTTACAATCTTGTTTCTCTCAGGACGGAGTCCCGACCCTGCGCCAAAGTTCATTGGCAATTTGATCGCATTCGTGCTAAACTTGGTAAAGACTCTGCATGATGCATTTAGGAATTATAAAATTGTACTATGCAAATTTTTCTTTCTTACTTGGTTCTTTTGGTTCAGGTTGGCCCAAAGGGTCTGGAATTTGCTCGTTACTCACTTGATTACCATACCATTCGCAATTATCTGTATATTAACCGAACATGGGGAAAACAAAGGTGCAACTATCAATAATTGGTTACCTTATAGTAGAAATTATGATGTCGGTCTCTTACATTTGGAACATGAAAACATGCAGAGCCGATCGGCATATGCCTTCATATGCAAAGAAGATTGTAGATAGTTACAACAAGAATGGTGAAATTGATCAGATGCTTTCCACCAAGTGATTGCCTTAGCTGGTGAAATGCAGATAATAAAGAGGGAACTTCAATGTATATGCAATTTTGTCTTTTATCTGTTGTGTAAATATATGTTTCATGTAGCAACACTTAATTCTGTTATGATCACTGGTAATTGATTCCCCAGCAAACAATTCTACTGTTGAAGTCAATTTGATCATGAAAACTCTCTTTCCCTCCATGAATTGTTTTTGACAAATAGTTAAGTTTCTGCACAAGTAGTAATGTAGTTTGAAGACACAAGGATTCAAATTAATGATAGCAAAATTTAATGAAATAAAAAGTAAACTTAGAAATCTCAACAAAAATACATATCTGGCTTTTCAAATTCAATTATAACTGCTGTCCAGGCATCAGTTGGATGTGTTGCGGTGTGGCAGTATGCCTGTGGGACGATGCAGCAGTTCAGCACGGTGGTGCTGTGACCAGGGTTGGGTGCAGGTTGGGATTATTGGTTAACTCGAGGAATGACTTCTTTGTGTTTTTTTTCCCCTCAAAAGAGGTAATTCTTGAACTATTCATGGCATACATATAAAATTTGTTAAGTTAGAATTGATGATGTGACAAATATCATACATGGTATCTGTTATATTATTTGGTGAACAAATTTGATGACAATAGTAGTACGTTTGATTTTCGTTCGTATCTGAAAAATAGAATACACCTGATTAGGTTACTAGCCAAGCTAAACTCTGTTACTCTGTAACATCTGTGGGCGGCTGTGTACTACTTAACTTTATGTTCACACTTCAGCACATATATGGTTCTGACCAAAAAAAAAAAAAAAAACTTAAGTACATGGTAGTCAAAGATCAGTCAAACAGTGTAGGAATGAATCGTTTAGAGCTCAAGCTCAACTTTCAACTCATACATGGTTGCTATTCGTAAACATTACATAAATTTTATATGTATATAATCACCTATGTGTTTTAGTTTGATACATATTGTTGACGTAATAATCTTAATAGCTTAAGTTTTTGAGATTTAATGATTATTTAACATAGTATCGAAGCTTTAGTTACATGAGGTATTGGGTTTTGAAACCTCCGACCACCATCTCTCACCTTGCACCTTCACTTGCAGGAAGAAGCTGCATGTGAGAGGAAGCGTTAGCTTAACGTATATTGTTGAGGGATTAATTTAAGGACGAGCTAGTTAGTAACTGAAATTTTTGGTGTTCAATAGTTGTCTAACACTATGATGTATAGGGACCTAATTAAGTACTAGGTTATAGTCCAGTCCAAAATGAGTAGGATTGAATGATCTACATTAAACAAGAAGGAATGGGCTTTTGAGGTGGAAACTAGGAGAGGATATGGGTGGTGGCCTCCCCATGTGTTTTCCTTCTCGATAGCAGTACATGTCTAAGAAACAGGTTGCAGGGTCGGCACTAATGACAAGTTGACAACCTCAGAAATCAATCCCAGTGAGGATTGACAAAAGTACAGTTGTAGAATTCATTTTGTTGGATGTAATTACTGCAAAATCTGAGCACTCAAGCTCAGCTTTCTTTGCTTGGAACACATTGAAGAAAGAGCTGCCACAAATAGGATATATGCTCATGAAATATTGAATTAATTCATTTTCTTTCTTTATAGTTTTTGAGTTTGTGGTGGCGAAGAAACTTTACATGGGTGGCCATTGAGTTGTATCTTTTTTTGTGTGCATGTGTTTGAAGAAACAGCATGGGGACTCAGATGGGTTGTCTTTTAGTTTTACTACTTCAGTTGGTGACAGTGACGGATCTAGGATCTCCAATCCGGGGAGTCATAGTGTAAAAGATAAAAAATAAAAAATTTAGACGACAATAACAATACAAAATTAAATAATAAACAAAATTACAAGCTACATGTAAATATGTAATAACCTAATTTTTAAATTTTAAAAAAATTGTGTTTATTAAAATGATTACTTGTCTTTATATTT
This sequence comes from Dryas drummondii, assembly GCA_003254865.1. Classification (NCBI taxonomy): domain Eukaryota; kingdom Viridiplantae; phylum Streptophyta; class Magnoliopsida; order Rosales; family Rosaceae; genus Dryas; species Dryas drummondii. Next base: position 984,788 of record QANW01000563.1, read on the forward strand.
AATTAATTAAATTATTATTTATTTATATTTATATTTGTGTTTATTAGTATTAATTTTAATTACATTTTAATTATGTTATAGTATATATATATATATATAAACTTACGTTATATATGTATATGTATTAAAAACAAAAACAGAAAAAAGGTTGTGATTAGGTGTGTGTGAGTTTTCCTAGCTTGTGAATGGTTGAGAGTGAGTTGTGTGTATGTGTGTTCAGTGGTGTGTGTGTCAGTGTGTGTGTGCTAGGCGGTGGTGTATGGCAAACCCCATATTACCCGAGAGAAAGAAAACAGAGGAGAAGAAAGAGAGAAAAACCAAAAGAGGAAGAGAAGAGGAGAAAAGAGAGAGAAAGTCCAGCAGCCACTGAGGCTTTTCATCAAGCAGGTGGTGGGCGACTGGGCAGCGAGGGGTCACCGGCTAGAGGTCGAGGGGTCGCCGTCCAGAGGTTTGGGGGGTCACCGTCGACTGGGAAATGAGGTTCACAGTTATGAGATCTGACATTGGGGGGTCGCCCGACCCCCTACCTCCCAACGTGCGTCCGTCCCTGATTGGTGAAAAAGAGTAATTTTGTGATAAAGAAAAATACACTAGGAATACGATATTATAAAAGTCACAAAATTGAAATAATTTGAATAAATAATAAAGTAAATTGCTTATCAAATATTGGCTGAATCACTCTTGGATTTTTTAACCGATGCAGCATGGTGGTTGCATTCAATATATCCTTGAGATTAGATAATTCACTCTTAGATAATGGTGTACTCCTAATATTTTGTTGAGTCGAACTTACTTTGAGAAATTCAATACACACCAATATTTGATCAAATAATTATGTGAAGGATGAGACAAGATAGGAATATGAGTAATTGGATTTATGTAGCTGAATATCAGTTGTTCCAGGATCCTATATGGGTAGCATCCAAGTTTCACAATCTCAAACTATATTTAAAACTTTATGTTATGTCCCATGATCCTAATCCTATGTATTATACACAAAAAACCAAGCTGACCATTGCAAGCATTATGTGGCAATTGAATCAATGATCAATACAAAATATTATATATATATATATTGCAATATTAAGATGATAAGAAACGACATATTGCAATATTATGAAGCAACGACTTATTTTATAATTGTATAGACACTGATGTATTAAATTTGCATCAAAACTAACATTTTAAAAATAAAGTCCAACATTGGGGGTGTTAGGACACTAATCCAAAGCTTTTCCCATGATTATACAGAATTGGTTCATCCATTAAAATTGTCTTGCAAGTTTAAAATATTATCCTCTTTTTTTTTGTTTTTTTTTTTCTGTTTGATTGGTTAATTATCGTTATGAATAATGGTATATATTTTCAAATTCTGATGAAGTAATTCTAGTTGAGAAAATTATAGTTGATTTGTGCACCATACAGGTTACAGAAGTGTTTGAGTTACTGCTGGTTTTATGCCACTTTTGGAGATTTATCACCTGCTGTGTCATAGCCCAAGGATATGTAGTAAGATTATGTTTCCTTCCTTGCACTGTGGGCTCTATCCATGTGCTGTTATGCAAGGCAACATGGGGAGAAGTATCTAAAAACCCATTTCTATATATGAAAATGAAACCAGTTAAAGTCAGAATCACTTTGAAGAGATTTGTTATGTTGGAGTATGATGGACCTGGGTCCACAATACTTATTGGGCCGTTGGCGGGCCAGCTTGGGGTGGGAGAGAGCCCGTCAATTAATATGTTTGACTAGTGGACCAACTTCAACTTGTGCATAATGGAGAGAGAGAGAGAGAGAGAGAGAGAGAGAGAGAGTCCTCTTTCATTTGACTTGGAATTGGATTTTAATAATTTGAATACAAAATTCCATAGGAAATAAAAAAATAAGCTAGCCTCATCTTCCTTTGACATATTTATGTCCAATAATTATTTTTTCAAATGTTGAGTTTTTCTTCTTTTTTTGGTTTTTTTTTGCTCTATAGGAGAGGGCTACCTTCTGTATATCCTACATTATTTTCTACACAAACTGACCCCATTTTTGATTGATCAGCAACCAAACAAAAGAAAACAAGAGGACCCAATTTCCTTCTCTATATGCAAATTGTAATTCCACTTCAGAAATGTGAAATGCATCTTCTATGCCTGGCTGCAACAGATTTCCTCTTCTGCTTGGTCTCTTCTTTCCAGCTCCTGGCAATGTCCTGAGATACACCAATGGCATCCAATGAAGCTCCAGAGAGTCCTTTCCTTGTGAACCCAACTGCATAAAGCCCAGCTTTTCCTTTCCACCCATTTGGGAATGGATTTCTGGGAATTCCATCTTTGGAAAAGAATTCACTTTCCTGTACAACACAAACATCCAAATAAGTTTTAGTTTTTAGGCCATTTATCATCATCCACTTACAAAAGACCCATTTCTATTTTGAAAATTCTGAATTGCAGTATCTCAACCTTAACTTTATCCAATTAGAGAAACATGGTAATATATAACATATCAGTAAGCAAAAGTACAAAAACCATTGTATGCAAATTCCAAGTAATAAGAACTTGGATTTGGGTCATGGTAATATAGAACAGGTTGGTTCAAGTGGGATTGTGATTGAGCATTCGAAAACTCACTAACAATGCATAATGCAAACGTCGGCACTTGAACATTTTCGACTTTTCGTAATATTAAATTATTTTCTATCAGATCTTGGTAATGAAAAAGACAAAATAGACCACTGACCACCACACAAAACTAACAAAGTGACCACAGATTCCTTTTTACAGTTTAATGGGGCCTAAACCACAGTGTCATATTTTCTTGGCAAATTGGCATTAACTCCAGGGAGAGAGAGAGAGAGATAAAGGATAGAGAGAGAGAGGAAAAAAAACCTTCCATAACTGTCACATGGATTGAAAAAACTAGAACCTTCCAAACACATTAATATATATGGAAATATAAATATTCTAATGAATGAATCCTCACCTTGAGCCATGAAGGAACATTGCTGCGATACCCAGTTGCCAAAATGACAGAATCAATCTGAAGATTTTGTCCATTAACAAGTTCAACTCTGCCATGAGAGAACCTCTTGATTCCAGGAACCACCTTGATCTCACCAGATCTTATTTTCTGCAAGGCACCAATATCCAACACAGGGGTCTTGCCTGAAATGTTCTTGAGCTCCAAAGGACCCAAGGTTGGTCTTTTGATACCATATTTTTCAAGACTTCCAAGAATCAACCATGCCAGTATCAGCAGTATCTTATCAGCAAGCCAAAGTGGCAGCCACTTCATCAACAAAATTGCTAGTTCAAATGTTGACTTTCCAAAAATTTGCCTTGGTAACACATGAACCTGTGGATTACAAACCAAAATAGAGAAAAAAAAAAAGTTAATTAAGTTCTGAGTTTGAACCTTCATTAATAAGTAGAACTTTTTGAAATTTCTAGCACCATTTGGTTGGTTGAAATTACTTTTCCAAAAACTATGATTCAATCAAAGAAATATTACTACACCAATAGCTAGTTCTTATGAGTTAGTTCATAACAACTGTTTTTGTTTGGTAGCGAACTTTTTTCTAGAGCTTCTCTAATCTTGAAAATGGGGTAGCACAATTTTGTTTTTAAAAATGATTTCTTGTTTGTGAAAATGGAAAACAATTTTTTTCAACTAATATTTTTCTTTACTCACCGAACTTCGGACCACCATTGAAGGACTTGCATTGTGGTTGCAAAGGTCAAGAGAGACTTCCATGCCTGAATTTCCACAGCCAACAACTAGGACATGCTTACCCCGGTAAGGCACACCGGATTTGTAGTCACAAGCATGCATGACACTCCCACCAAACTCTTCCAAGCCTTCAAATTCCGGCACTACTTTCTCGGCATTTTCCCCGGTGGCCACCACGAGCCACCGGCATATGTACTCGACTTCAGCAGCAGGCTTGTTTGAATTGCTTGTTTGGATGGTCTTGACCCGCCAGAGACCAAAGGTCTCATCGTACTTGGCAGACTGAACTGTCTCATTGAAATTTGGGCATATGTCAAAGTGTTGTGCATAGGATTCTAGATAGTTGATGAACTGAAATTTGGACGGGTATTCTGGGAAATCCTCTGGGAATGGGTAGTTGGGTAGTTGGCAAAATTGTTTGGGGAGGTGAAGCTTGAGGCGGTCATATGTCCTCTTTTGCCAAAGAGAAGCAATGCAGTTGGCTCTTTCTAGGATGATGAATGGGACACCTTGTTCTTTTAGGCCAGCACCAACGGCTAGGCCTGATGGACCGGCCCCCACGATGACAGGACCGTTCACCCACACGCATCGCCGGCCAGGGAAAAAGTCCTCTTGCTCATCAATTGTTTGATGAACCATTTGGGGCATGTTGTGACAGGTATTGTGCATCATGGTGGTGAAGTATGTGTTTTGGAAATTCACAAGGAGTTGCCTAATTGAGTACTGAATTGTTGCAGAAAATATGAGAAGTGAAAGAAATGATGAGGACAATTAAGAGGAGTTAGAGAGAGAGAGAGAGAGAGAGAGAGAGAGAGAGAGAGAGAGAGAGAAGGGAATGTAAGATATGTTTGAAGTTTGAAGGGCTGTGTAAGAGGGAGAGAGGGGTGGAGGGGTTTAAATAGGGGGGGGGGGGTCTTGGCCATGAGGGTCTTGGCATGTGACTGGGATTTGAAATGATGCTTTGAGTTTGAGTTTGGAGGGTCATTCCCAAATGATAACTGGCCGACTTCTTTTGTTTATTACATTAATTAATCAATTAAATTATATTTATAAGCATAATTCACCAAAATTAATACACTAATTAAATATATATACATAATCCAATATACCTACGTAGAGGGTTTTTCTATGAAATATATCTCATTTTAGACATAATGAGATATGATTTATAGGACCCCACTCTACATTGTAGTTCAATGATGAAAGCTATTTATTTTGTAAGTCTCAATTTAAGAATGATTCTTTCAAAAAAGTAGACAAATCAGAAATCATTTAATGTACTATTTGATTAAAATGTCATCATTTCAAGTGTTTACAGAATCACTATATTTATCTATTTATTCAATCACAATTAAATGTCTTAATGATTTTCGATTTATCTAATTTTTTACAAAAATAATTCTTGTATAAAGACTTAAATAATAAATCGACTTCAATCTTCGGCTTATAATATAAAATAAGTCTCACAAGTGATACCTTATTATATCTAAAATAAAATATATCTAAAAAAAAAAAAAGATACTTTATTTTATAAGTTGAGGGACTAGAAATTGTATTCATTTGACATTTTGTGAAGTGGGTCTTTTTTGGGTACACCTTGTTGTATTTTCTCTTCCAACTTTTGGCCTGGCATGGAGACTAGCCACCCACTTGTGGTGACGAATTGGTACTCTGAATCCTATGTGAAGAAGCACATGTTTGTAGCCTCTTTTTCCTGGGGTGGGTTCCAATAAGATAAAAGGGCCCTCTATAAACCTATATAGCTCCAGTTACTACAGTTGATTTGTGACTTTGGTTTTAACTCCCCTCCAGGAACAAAACTTACCTATCGCTGATGCCACCTGTGTGGTATCACAGGGAGAGAGAGCCACCAGCTGTGTGGTATCACCAGGAGAGAGAGAGAGAGAGAGAGAGAGAGAGAGAGAGAGAGAGAGAGAGAGAGAGAGAGAGAGAGAGAGAGAGAGAGAGA
>QANW01000563.1:990563-1012392 GCA_003254865.1 Dryas drummondii
AAAAAAAAAAAAAAAAAAAAAAAAAAAACAACAGAACGGACTGAATACGTTTCATAGAAGTATAGAACCACCTTGATACATTAGCACATGGCTAAATTTAACCCCACTTTTTGTGCAGAAACTGTTGGTATTTAAATTTTTAAAAGGTTTGAGAGCATATCAAAGGCTACTCCTCCTTCACATACTAATACAAATTCTCCTCTCCATCCCGTCTACTATTTTTGTATTTTTGGCTTATTTGCACATTATCTTCTGAAATTATATTTTTGTCCCACTTCATCATTTTAAAATTTATTTATCTTAATTTACCTTTGTAAATTTTCTTTATGTTTCATATAATTTAAAATTGTCAAGTTTGTTCATTTCACCTTTTAAATTGTTGACGTAGTACCTACATACATGACAGAGTATAAATTGATGGTAGAATTGGCGGACTTGACGGTTTGAGATTATATGAGACAAAAAAAAAACTTATAAGAGATAAATTAAAAAAATAAACTATAAAAGGGTAAAATGAGACGAAATTATAATTTTATAGAGTAAATGTACAAATAAGCCTTTATTTTTTACTATTAGTTTTGGTAAAGCTTTTAAGACTTGGAGATTATTACCTAACTCTGAACGTGCATGTTTATAGCAGATGATTTTTGGTTGTGCATATTGGAGTTGTATCTCGGAGTCTTGTAGATCATGCACGTTGAGAGGCTATAACGTGCTTCCCCATACCAGATCTATTTTTTTTTTAATATTTCCTTATATTTATTTATTTGCATATATCATTTAGTCGATATTATTTTGATATTAATATTTTTATGGCTGGAGTTTTACAAAATCAAAAATCATATTTCTACAACAGAAACATGCATTTCCATGATAATTAAGTATTTGTGTATGAATCCCTTTGACTCGATCAGCATATAAAAAATTTCATTACAACTCCACGTACTTCTTTAAGAAGCACTTTCTGAAGAAGCACTTCTTGAAGAAACGTCTATCAGTGCTTCTGAATCACTTAAACCATGTTTCTATCATTCTAGAAAGAAGTTTTGCATATTATTGTCAGACGCTATAGAAAAACTATTTCAGTTATCTCTAGCTAAAAGCAATATATTTTTAGCATATTGTCAAAAACACTTCTATAAAAAATATTGAGAAAGAATCCCACGTCGAAAAATTATGACCTTATATAATGATTTATAAAGTGTTGAATCTCTTTATCCAATATTAATTAATTTTGAGTGAAATACTCTAATTCTTTTAAAAATTACGCCTTCATAGAATATTGTTATAAAATAAAGAGAAATGAAGAAAGAACATAAGAGAGAATTGGGGAGGAATCAGAGTATCTTTCTCATTCACATAAGGCCGACCTCTATTTATAGGCTCTTGGATGACCTGGGATAGACCCTTAAGGTCTCCTATTTTACAATGAATTGGACTCCTCTTAATTATCTATACAATTATTCTAGATAATACAGTAGATAAATATTAAACATGATAATGGACAGCCACATAATTAATGATATTTACAACACTCCCCCTTGGATGTCCATTGGCTATAACAATTGCCTCATTAAAAACCTTACTAGCCAAAACCCTATGGAAAAAAGACTAGCTAAGAAAAAGAGTACAATCTTCATGTGTTTCTGATAGATATGATGGGCGCAAAACCCAATGGGACAAAAAACCTTGGACGAAGGAAAAAGAGTACAATGTTTAATGGCACGCTCCTCCTGATATTGATATATTTCTCCAATCAGTGAATGTTGTCTCGTTAAAATCTTGCTTTGAAAAACCCAATGGGACAAAACCAAAGCGAAAGGAAAAGAGTGCAACTTTTACAATATCACTGATACAATGTTGGATGCGCTTTGCCTCATTAAAACCTTGCTAGGAAAAACCTGATGGGACAAAAACCTAGTCGAAGCGAAAAGAGTACAACACGCAAAATGGTTGGATGCTCCCCTTGATAACAACAAGCTTTAATTTGACTGGCTCAATAATCCAGCAAATAATGATATCTCACATCTCATCTTCTAAAGAGTGGAGTTTGACAATGCTTGTATGAACATGGCTTCCATACTATCAGGGGATATATGTTTGTCATCATGTTGAAATCCTGTTGAGATTGGAGCAATACAAACAAAATATAATTCTACTAAATAAAGTGGTTAGAAACAATTATCTCTAAAAGAGATGAATTATTATGAAAATATTTTGAGTATTGGAAAAATTATATGACACAATCACCGATGCTATATTCGGTCTACTTCATTGTGTTTAAGTTGAATAAGATACATTAAGATATGGTGTTTCTGGACCAAAGATCTTTCTTACATCTTCCTTAGGAAGCAAGTAATCATTCTTAGTGCCAATAGATTGAATAACTGTTGGGCATAAGAATGTCACTAGTACAGTACTCGATCTGTAGCTCGAGACACTATTTCATTTCCCAAGATTATTTATATCAAATCCAATATTCAAGCATTCAATAATCTTATGAGCTCTTCAGGAGCCTTAATAAATTCATAACTTCTTTCAAAAGTTTGAAATATGTTGCAACAATTTCCGAATTCGTGTTCTAATCAAAGTACTCAATAAGGCAATTTTGAGCATATTTATAGTGTTAAAGTTGAGTACATACTTTGAGCTTCAGGCTCTTTCAATCCTTCAAGGATTTGCTTCAAGCACATAATATTTCATGGCACTTTCAATTTAGGATTTGACTTAGTAATTTGTCCTATATCTTGTAGGAAATCGCTTCTGGCGATATGCTTCAGGCATTTCATAATCTCTAAAGGTTTTCTCCATATGCAATGAACACATTAAATTTACCAAATTTGTTAGAATGTGGTTGCATCTATAACAGGAGAATATATAACCACAATCTCATGTTTCTTTAGAGAAACCTTGTGCCATTATAAATAGTGATTTCATTCACTTTATTTCAAACACTCTATAACCTTCAGGGTTAACATCTTTGGTGTCTGAACTATAAGTTCTCATTATTCCACGTTTATAATGATGTTCAATTCTACTGGAATTGCCTCTTTCCAGTTTGGCCAATCATTTAATTTTGTCGACATTTATAGTAAACGTGGTTCCACATTATTATAGCCCATGATGATATTTAGTAGCTACTAGAAACAAAACAAATCATCAATATATCAACGATCTCACAATTCTCATTTGCATGCTTTAGATATAAATATATATCTTTGTAATTGGTACACATGCCTCTTCAGGGGCTTTTATAATCTCTTTAGGGACTGTCATCTCTTCTAAGATGATTTGTGTACAGAATGTGGATCTTTAAATTTAATTAATTGGGCTTGTGTGGACCATTTCATATACTCTCCACTTCTGGGGAGCTAAACTTTGGAACCTATAGATTTGTCACGCTTCAGGCGTGCAATAAACCATTTTCTGCCAAATTGATGGACTACCATGTTAGGACATCAATCCATGTTGACATATATAAAACTTTCATATGTGACTTTGCAGTTTCGTTGCATATATATGCATCTAGCTTTCAAATAAATGCATTCACTAGATTTGCATTATAATTCATATCTCATTCCCATATTGAATGGTATGAAAAAGACTAGTATATGCATACTCTTTTCACGCCGTTCTTCAGGAACGGTCATTTCTCCCCCTAACGGCGGGAAAATTTTCATAAGTGCATATATAAAAATCAATAGAGTGAGTAGTTATACAAACTCAAATGCTTATATAACTTCAGGTTATATAAAGACGGAACATAATCAGGTTTGCAATGCACATGTAGGTATATGAAACTTCTGGTTTCAAATAATTCTTCAACATCTAATTTCAGGTTATAATAAGAATCAATAAATTAATTATGAACAACTATGAACATATACGCCATATATGTTCAAAATTGAAGCTATATGAAACTTTCAAGTTCATTAAAAGCCATGAAACTTCAAGTTTCTATACAAAATATAAGCAGAACTTCAGGTTCTTAAATTTTGTTAAAGTATAGAACTACAAGCTCATATGAATAAAGGCTTTCCGCTTAATCTAAACTTAATCAAGAACTTCAGGTTCATAAGAAAAATTATGGAGTTATGAAAAATTTGAGTTCTAAATCATGGAATGCTAGATCAAAGAACTTCTGGTTCAATTTGATTCTATAGCATAGAGCATGAAAATCAAGGAACTTCAGGTTCTGACTTGATTAAGTAATGCACATTGAACTACAAATTTTAATCAATCATAAGAACATTAAGTTCTATCGCATCTCCAATTTTCATCCACTTCTGATATAGAAACAAAACATCAAAGAACTTCAGGTTCTTATTTGACTGTTTAATGCATGAACTTCAAATGTCTTAGGTTTTGAATAAAACTAAGGAATAAGGAACTTCACGTTGTATACGTTAGAATATCAATTTCTTTATAAGTTTGATCTCTCCATTCCGTGATAGGAGGTATAAATACAGTATAGATCAAAGATTTAGAACTTCAGGTTCTATTTAAAGAAAATGATGTAGCCAACTAATAATATATTCCCATGTATTCCCAAAACCTCAAATTTGGAGTAGGTTAGAACTTCGGGTTCTAAATATTTGCTCCTCAAAAGTCATAACATGAACATCATGTCCATTTTAACATATTTCTGAAACTTCAGGTTTCAGATTTAAAACATGGACTTAAATTTAATTTGTAAACTTCTGAGTCTAAAATGTTTGAGTTTTGAACTTCATGTTCATATATATTTAGACTTCAAGTCCTTATTTCCTTTATGTATGTACTATGTTAGAACTTCTGGTTCTTAACAAGATTCATATATTTTGAACTTCAGGCCAAAATAAATTGCTCAAAACTTCAGGTTGAGGCTGCATTAATTAGAATTTCAAGTTCAAAATGATATCTATACTCGAAGCTTCACTCGAAGCTTCAGGTTTGATGTTTAGGACTACAGGTCCATATAAAAAGAATGATGAAATTCTGTATAGCTAAGAATTAAAATAAGGAAATAAATAGAACAATGAAATTAAAGAAGAAATTGTAAAACATTTCATTAAAATAAACTATGGAAACTTCTGGTTCCAATAAAAAGAATCAACAAACTTCGGGTCATGATTTGTATATAGAGATTGAGAAACTTCAGGTCCTCATTTAGTTACATGATTGAATAAAAATTGAAGAACTTCGAGTCTTTATTATATATAATAAAAACAAGAAACTTCAAAATTATGATTTGATCACATAATAAGAACCAAATAATTTAGGATTCTCATAAAAATGGAAGAACTTCAGATCTTCGTATGATTAAATGATTAATCAAAATCAAGGAGCTTCAGGTTCTAATATAATATATGATAATCGTCGTGTATATCATATATAAAGCAAAATCGAGTGCTCAACAATATCAAGACCTTAATGATCGAATATGTTGTATTTGCACTATCATCGAACGTGTACTTCATTGCATATGGTTCCAATATTGACCAATCATCATGAAACTCCAGGTTTCGATTGGGTCGCGAAACTTCGGGTTTCGATTGGATCGGATGATAAAGAACTTCAGGCCCTTATAATAAATTAATGGTCAAAGAACTTCAAGTCCTTATAATGTTGAGAATAAAAAAACTTCAGGCCCTTATCTCATTTATGTATGAATAATCACATATTACAATGTATAATAATATACAACGAGTAGTAGAACATTAAAATAATACTGACATTAAAATTGTATAAGAAAATTTATATAATATAATCATATTAATTATGAAACTTCAGGTTCATAATATTATGATCCATAAACTATAGGTTTATCAATTTTGATATATTCGAAACTTCGGGTTCAGAATTTTGGTCCTTGTATGGATCAAAGAACTTCAGGTCCTTGTATGAATCAAAGAACAGTAGATTCTGATCGTTGAAGTTGAAGAACTTTTTGGCTCTCAACAAATATCATATGGATCAAGGAACTGTAGGTTCCGATCACTTTTGTGGGATCAAATAATTTGATCTAGATATCTTTTGTGATAAAGAATAGTAGAGCAGTAAAATCGAATTAATGATTTATAAATAATAATAATAATAAATTGAATCATATCCATGACTATGTATAGGGACCAATCATCAATGAATACGTGAGTAGAGTGATCATACCCTAAACCCATATAAATAGATATGCTTGAACGGAATAGTACGTAACATATATGGTTATACAATCATATAACATCACCCCATCAATGGTGATTAATAGAGAATATGATACTCCTGTAAAAAGAAACAATAGTAATAATGATTATATATAAATGACTTGCATAAACCACCAAATCATTGATTCATGCTTGTTCGTTGGTTAGGTGGCTTCAATTCCTTCCCTTCATATATATAAGATGGCGACCACTTTGAAAGGTTGCCATTCTGCATGTATCCAAATTCAATTAACAATCTAAAAGGATAATAATTGTCAAAACAATAGATTTATATGTGCAATACAACCAGTCATGAAAACCGATGCATAATAATATATTGACAATACTACAGTAATTGTGAATGGAAACATGAATAATTAATATTTATATCATGGCATGTATATAAAACCGAAAGTCAAACTAGAATCATTGTCAAATATCCATGTCTGGGAGAGTTTCAATTGTTTTGGTAAGCCCAACACTAGTATCCCTGCAAAGCTATGTAGCCTATGTTAATGATCCGAGAATAAGGATATTAAGAGGCTTCGTGCATCATGTATAGATAGAACACATATCACTAGAAGAGTATAACACATAAAATATATAAATAGAACAACTCTAAGATTAAGAGTATTGGTCAAAAGCAACAAGGTTGCACCATATGACTCTTAAATCTAAAAGAGTTTATAAGAGAATAAAATATAGAAGAGACTATCGTGCTGATAACGTGTTATAAAATAAAGAGAAATGAAGAAAGAACATAAGAGAGAATTGGGGAGGAATCAGAGTATCTTTCTCATTCACATAAGGCCTCTATTTATAGGCTCTTGGATGACCTGGGATAGACCCTTAAGGTCTCCTATTTTACAATGAATTGGACTCCTCTTAATTATCTATACAATTATTCTAGATAATACAGGAGATAAATATTAAACATGATAATGGACAGCCACATAATTAATGATATTTACAACAAATATATATATATATAGTGGCTGTCTAGACTTAATTATAAGGAAATTGATGGCTATAACAAATGTTTGAAAGTATCACGCAATCTTTGAAATTTCAGGGTTGATAGGGATTGATCATGCATATATGCTGACTATATGGTTTCTACAGGAAACATCTAGCTAGTAACCCATGACAATCATTGATAGCTTCTATAAAGTATATTTGCCTGTCCTGTGTGTACAAATTATTGCCCATCACTTTCAATATAATAATTTGATTTAATGGTTCATCATCAACATATGTTCAGGTCATTGCAATGTGGAAGTTTCAGAAGGTTCAGCAGTACTAGATAGTAACTCACAGAAGTGTCATTGTACTAAAAACTACAAAATATGCCACAGAAGCAACTTTTAGGTAGTTGTAAGATTTGTTGATCTAGTTCTAGAATGTTTTTCTCTTTGGACGGGCTCTAATTCTGGAATTGACATGCAAATCTACAATGACAGATAGACAACAAAAATATATAGATGAATATATGGTTCACAAACTATATCCAATGTTGCTTTCAGGCTTTGCAACAAATGGACGAACCAGAATGACTTATTATATGTGGTATCAACCTTATCTGGCTTTTTCCCATTTGTAGTCATTCATTAATGAGTAATACTATAGATACCAAAACAAATCACAAAATTTTGAATTCCAATTAATATGATAGAGTTTCACTTGCATAATTGTTACAAAAAAAAATATAGCTTTTGCAAGTGCGAGTGAATCCAAATTAACCGTTTAGTTTAAATAAAATAATGTTCGATATTTTACCGGTTAGGAGTCATTCCTCCTTATGCCTCAATCACAATTTGAAACATATTAACTTCCAAACATATATAGTCATTCAATGGAAAATATTTTTTAAAAAAAAATTAAGTATATGTAAAATTTTAATTGACTTACAAAGTTACAAAAGCATTTTTCATTTAAATAACTCATCTAACATATATGTCATCTGCACCTCTATTGAACTTAATCCAATCATTAAAATAAAAACATTACACGTGGCTTTTTTTCTTGTCAATTAGGTGAGCATTGCTCTTTGGGATTTGGATCCTCTATTAAGTCTTTGTGTGCTAATCTCATACTAATTAATTAAAATACGTCGTTTTACATACAGTGTAGTCTCATGATCGAAATCGTTTATTTTTTAGGTTACCCTTTAAAGATCATCACCACAAAAAATTAACTAAATAAAAAATTGTTTGGTTTTGTAATAATTATTGAATTGTTTGGTTATATATGTTATCTATCACATCAGATAAATAAAGGGTAAGAATAAATAGGCGAACATAGTAATTGTTGTTACCCATTGTAATCGGTAACAATGGTTTTGTAATTGTTTTTGTAACTTATTAACAACTTATTGTAGTTGTAATTGTAATTGTTTTGTAATTGTTTTTGATTTATCAATCATTTGTAATTGCTTCGGCACTCAAAAAAGGGGAAGGATAAAAATATCAAGTTAAAATTTTGATTGCATGTATTGTAGGTTTTTTTTTTTTTTTTTATCGGGATTGTATTGTAGTTTTAAATGATGTAAAATGACATTTGGCATTTCCCTATCTATAACAATAGTATCCTCATCCAAGCAGAGGATCCAGTTCATTAAATACACGTCATTATAGTCAATTACTATAATTATAAACTGGGTTGGTTGGCCACCAAACGCCAATTACAGTCAATTCATTTTCATATCATTTTCTTCCTCACTACTACAAAATCCTTCATCAGGCACACCACCAAACTGTGTCAATTAGTCTCAAAGGACACACTTTGCAGTACCTATTGCTGTTATATTCACGGTTTGTGCAGTGGTGTGATTGGGAGGGGTATTTATTGTGAGGATGTCACGGTTTACATAACTGTGAATCCATTCACACTGGGTCCTACCATTCTCATTAGCATACTTGAGCCAAGCTGATATAATTGAGCCAAGCTAAGATAGAAGTAGCTTTAAATTGGAAAGAAGCCCCTGGTGTTTATGAACCACTCCTAGTCATGCTCTCATGGTTGTATAACCGTGAAACACCAAATAATATTAAAATATGGCATACTGTGACATGAAATACGTATAAATATTACATACGAATTATTCATGCATTTATTTTATTAAATGACATTTGCCTTTCACCTTCGGTTATCCGTGCCATACTTCCATTAAATATATAAAACTAATATATATACAATTGCTCATATATTGTTTCATATACAATAATATCAAATAATATATATATTTATAATAATGCTTATGCATTGAACAACTAGTTATTAATAAACTGTAATTTTTGCCATAAAAAAAGTTTAAATTGCCATGATAAATAAAACATTCAACTTTCACACATTTGCTTCACAATACTGATGAGTCTATAATTATATTAGTTTGTCAACAAAATAACTTGCCTATTTACATCCAAAATATACCCAATCTAAGTTCACTGATATGATGGGTTTGGGAATATACCCAATATCCTACAGATACAACAAATATAAGAAAATTAGATTTGATGCCCTAAGGAAAGTGAACACTACCTTCAAAGAAAACAAGAGAACGTAGAACAAGTGTGTACTACGGTGGCATACGAAAATGATACTTGAAAGCCACAGACCAGATTTTACCCAAAACCTTCAGAAAAATTATAGTTACAATCAGCCTCAAGCAAATATAAAGCAGCAAGTGGGATTATGTCTAACACTAGAACAAAGAAAATCCAGAATTGAAGGAAGACACAATTAATTACAAATTGAGGGTAAGCCAACATTTACGAGTATGCCTATCTACAATATCCTTGGCATTTAAATTTGATGAACACCTAAAGGAATAAATACACATGATGCTACTAATGACCATCGTACATGAGATCAATAACATAACATGACTAGGTAAACACAAAACAAGCAAAGCTCTCAACAAAAAGCCAATAAATTGGACCATCAGACCCATACAAAAATATGTTTAGCAACTTCTAAAGAAAAATTAATGTCATAGTGCATCCCTAATATTTGAAACACAAACGTTCAACATCGTCTAATGACTTAATATCAAGAGGACGATCATCTATGGATGTGATATTTTATTCAAGAGATCAAGACATGATTCTCACCCTGCTGAACTTCACATCAGGAATTCCATCTCTCACTTCTACTTCTCCCAACTCATATTCCAGATCCTGAAATATATTTAGAATTCAACCAGTTAGTAGCCATATTTAAAATGGCAGTACAATCTCATTGTTCTCCATAAAAAGATCTTTTTTAGTAACATAATATTTAGCAAGGCACCATAGAACTGAAACTAGAGAAGCTGATATGATACCATAGTTACACGCCTGAGACTAGTCCATGGGCTTACAACATCCATTTCAGTCAAAGAATTAACAAGGGATGCCCAATCTTCATTTACTATGTGCACTATGGATGCTAGCATAGCAAATTGATGCCTCTTTTCCATCTGAACAAAGCAAACCAAAATCCAAAATAACTATGATAATATCATGTACGCAGGTTGGGATTGCAGATGCTAAAAACTTTACCATATTCACTTTAGAGAAGCACAAAAACTTACTTGACCGCTAAGTGATGGATCGATCTGTCACTGCTCCAAAAATTAAATTTGATGTCGGATCAACAAGATCATATATATATAACTTCGACATCAACATTTCCCTAACCCGTGAGTCATTGAATCCCCAAATCAAAACAATAACCCTAAATCCCTAATTTGAAATTTCAGAGATGAGACATACCTTTTGATTTTAGGAGAGATGAGAGTGAGAGATGAGATCGAGAGTGAGATCGAGCCTCGTGGGTGTGGGCAGTCTCGAGACTGGGATAGAGGCGAGATCGAGACTTCGAGAGTGAGATCGCAACTGGGTACTAGCTGGGTGTTTCTGGAAATGGGAGATCGCGACTCGCGAGTGACTAAGTGAGAGCTGAGAGTGAGAGTCTTCAACTTGACTCATATATGCTATGATGATGAGAGAGAGGAGGGAGAGAGGAAGCTTTTGGGAGTAGTCATGTCGCCATCGGCCACTGGACGAGAAAGTTCTCACCGGAGAAGATGATCGGTACTGGGAGAAGGAAGAGAAAGACCGCGGACAGAGCTAGATCGAGAAGAGAGAAATGTGAGAGTCAGGAGAGAGAAAAAATTTAAGTAGGAAAATAAAACATATCAGGTGTGTTACTAGAGGTCCGGTCCTCAAAGGAGAGAACCGGTTCTTAAGCCCATAAATTTCAAAGCGAGTTACTAGAGGACCGGTCCTTAAGAGTGAGAACCGGTCCTCAATCCTAGTTTTCTCAAATACCAATATTTTTGAATTTTTATAAAATGTCCTAGACTCCTAGTCAATCTGTATAATCTATTTGGCGTGGTAAATATTACTTTTGGTCATGGCACAGTATGCAAACAGTGACTGATAGTTAAAATATTACTTTTGGTCATGGCACAGTATGCAAACCGTGACTGATAGTTAAAATATTACTTTTGGAATAGGCACAGTATGCAAACAGTGACTGATAGTTAAAATATAAACAACATATTCAAAACCGTGAGAGTTTAGAAAACCACCAAACTTATATATCTGAACAATACTAGTACATGTCACGGTTTGGTCATCTGTGAATTACTACATGGCACAGTTTGGTTATTTGTGAATTACTACATGGCACAGTTTGCTCATATGTGAAGTTATTCATTTCTCAGCTGGCTTGCAGCGGCTCCACGTAGCCGAAGCGGCTGATTTTTAATAACCCTCACAGTTTATCAGTGCCTATTATTAAATTACTCACCCTTTCTCCATGTCAACTAATTTAGAGTTACTGATTACTCCAAACCATGTATTAAAATGCTCTAATCTCATCCACCTCATAATTGTGAGTCATTGTTCGTGCCTACTGTCCATTTTTCCAGTAGTGCCAGATGACTGCTGCATAGAAGTTGTTCAGGAACATCGGAGATGGGAGACTGTAACGGGAAGTGGATTTGAAACTTTATCCGTACAATATTGGCATATTTCATGGAGGTCCCAACCCAAGAGAGCATGACTCATCCTCCTTCGACTGCTGCAACCAATGTAAGTGGTTGCGGGAGGTTTATTTATTTACTTTTATTTATGACATTGCTTCACACCAGAGACATTGGTTGGCAATTTGGCATAGACATGTGTTACCGATGAACAAACGATCAGAGGTTATTTATTTATTATTCTAGTGTTCTTGTGGACAAATTCAGACTTGGACAACTTAATATCATGTGTAATGTGTGGCCCAAAAAAAAAAAATATTATGTGTAATGTAATGTAGCCAATTTATACCGTCTGCCTAGCTAGCATACCTGAACTATATACATATGAGCAAAATATTGTTGAGATGTAGAGCCAATTTCAAAAAGATTTTGATGTTTTTTGCCAAGTGGAATTGATCCAAGAACACTTGGGATTAATCTACTTCTGGTTGCTTGTTAGATGTTGCTATTTATTTGAATTTGTTTACTCTTGACTTAAAGTATTTGAAATTTGTTAGCATTATTGAATTTCTTGGTTGTTCCGATCACTTTCTCGAGCAATTTGCTCTTTTTATCTCATTAGATTGGAAAATCCTATTCCCCCAATTCGTTCACTTCATCCTTTATCTTCATTTTCTTGATTTCTTGAGTATTAGAATATAATATGAAGTTACTATTGGAGTTAATTAAGGCATTTGTTTGATAATTTAGTTTCTGTTTAAATTGTTAATTAAGTTAGTTGTTGTCTTGGTGGCATTGCCTCATAGGGTAGTGCATGAGTGGCTATAAGAGCTCATAGGCTCGTGAGTGGCAACGGCTGTAAGTGTGTGGCTTTGTCGTTTTGTGTAACAAAATTTGGGAATGAAATATATCATGCTGGTATGCACGTCTTGTAAAACCAAGCATTCTTTGCATCATCTTCTTCTTTCATTCCTTCTGAAACTTCTCTATATATTCTTTGTACTTTCTTGCATATATTTTTTGTCATATTCCAGATACAATTACTAGCAATTTATCATGGTATCAGAGCCTAGGTTCGTTCTATGACTGGGAGTTGAACTGTATATGAGTGAGAATAAAACAGAGAGCACAAACCATCAAGATCTAGGCATGGCTGGGTCTGGGAGTGGTGAGCTACGAGCTCCCATTTTTTATGGTACAGAGTACGAATTTTGGAAGGTGCGCATAGTGACTATCTTCAAGTCATATGGCATCTGGAAGTTAATTGAAAAAGGGATTACAATCCCAGAATCAAAGAAGAAGAAGGAGAAGGTTAAGAAGGAAGGTGAATCCAGCATCGATGAGGAGGATGAACTGGAAGCTTATATGGAGGAGCAGAATATGAAAGATGCAAAAGCATTGGGCATCATTCAAGGGGCTGTATCCAAAGAGATTTTCTCTAAGATTGTCAACCAGGACACTGCCAAAGGAACTTGGGATCTTTTACAAGAAGAGTATCATGGTGATGAACAATCCAGGTTAGTTAAATTGCAAAGTCTGAGGAAGGAATTTGAATATATGAGGATGAGGGAGAGTGAAGCATTGTATGATTACTCTACTTGTTTCTTTGATTTAACTAACCAAATGGAAAAATATGGTGAATGTTTGTCTCAACAAAGAATGGTACATAAGGTTTTGATCAGTATAACTAAGATCTATGACCCTATGTGTGTGGTGCTCGAAAGAACAAGTGATTTAAACACTGTGTCTGTGAATGAAGTTTTTACTTCTCTTAAAAGCTATGAATTGAGACTAAGCAAGCATGAAGATGATGATGAGAAGGTAGAAAGAGCTTTTGCTTGTATGAGTATAGGCTCTAAAGGACAGAATAACCAAACAAAGCCCCACAACTATGATGGGGGAAAACGAAATTTCAAGAGTTGGAAGAGAAAACCCAAGAAATGGGATAACAAGTCTCAGTCTAATTTGAAACAAGGAAGTGACACTGGGAAGGCAAAGTGCAAAGTGTGTGATAAAGCTCACTATGGAGAATGTTGGTTCAACGGAAAAGTGAAATGTTACAACTGTGATAGGTTTGGGCATGTAATGAAAGACAGCCATCAACCACACAAGAAGGGACAAGTTGCTAACTATGCAAACCAAGTCCATGAGTCTGCCACCATGTTCTATGCATGCCACAAAGCTTCTGTGGAGAAAGAACAAGGAGCTTGGTATTTAGACAGTGGTTGCAGCAACCATATGACAAGCCATGAGTCAATTCTAATTAATATTGACAGAAGTATGAAATGCAAAATAAAAATGGGGAGTGGAGACATTGTGGAATCAACTGGGAAGGGAGTCTTGCCTGTGCAAACCAAAGGAGGAACAAGGTACATCACATAAGTTATGATTGTGCCAGGACTAGATGAAAATATTCTCAGTGTTGGACAAATGGTGGAGCATGGTTATTGGTTGGTATTTGGTGAGTATATGGTGACCATTTATGAAGATACAAGTATGAAAACCCCTGTGGCAGTAGTTCAAATGAAAGGGAACAGGTGCTTCCCACTTGTTCTCGAAGACATGAGTCCAATGATGGCAAAGGAGGCCACAGTGACTGGTTCAAACTGGAAATGGCATAAAAGGTTTGACCACTTGAACTTTGAGAGTATGCTACAACTGGAGGACAAAGAAATGGTGATTGGCTTGCCAAAGCTCACAAAAGGAGAGCATGTTTGTGAAGGATGTGCTTTGAGTAAAGGTCACAGGGAAGCATTTGACAAAGGGAATACTATTAGAGCTATTGAGCTGCTGGAATTGGTTCACACAGATTTCTGTGGACCAATGTCAGAAACTTTGGGAGGAAACAAGTATTTTCTCACATTTATTGATGACAAGTCAAGAATGTGCTGGGTATATTTTTTGAGACATAAGTCAGATGTGTTCTCTGTATTCAGAAAGTTTAAAGCAATGGTAGAACTTCAGTGTGGTTACAAAATGAAGAAATTAAGAAGTGACAAAGAGGGAGAGTATACCTCAATGGACGTTGAGAAGTTTTGTGAAGACTTTGGAATAGAAAAGCAACTTACTGTTGCTTATTCTCCTCAGCATAATGGAGTAGCTGAAAGAAAGAATAGGACAATTGTGGAGATGTCAAGAGCAATGCTATAAGAGAAGAAGCTACCTAATCATTTTTTAGGGGAAGCAGTTAACACTGCTGTGTACCTTCTGAATAGATGCCTCACTCGAGCATTGAATTGTCAAACTCCATTTGAAGCCTTCAGTGGAAGGAAGCCAGGAGTGAAGCATTTGAGAATTTTTGGTTCAATGTA
Organism: Dryas drummondii; assembly: GCA_003254865.1. Taxonomy (NCBI): domain Eukaryota; kingdom Viridiplantae; phylum Streptophyta; class Magnoliopsida; order Rosales; family Rosaceae; genus Dryas; species Dryas drummondii. Next base: position 1,006,022 of record QANW01000563.1, read on the forward strand.
TTATACACATGTTCCTACTTAATTGAGACACAAGTTGGATGAAACAAGTCAGAAAGGAGCTTTTGTTGGATATGGAACTAGAGAGAAAGGTTATAGGGTGTTTGATCTCAAAAGCAATAAGGTGATAGTCTCTAGAAGTGTGATTTTTGAAGAGACAATAATGTGGAACTGAGAATCAAAGACCACTGAATACATATCAGTTCTTTGGAGTGATGAAGAGGATTCACATGCTGCTAAAATTGAAACTGAGCATGAAGTCTCGTGTCATACTCCATAGAGTCCCTTCAATCCAATTGCATCACCTAATGCTACTCCAAGTTCCAGTACTTCTCTCTCACCACCTGTTGCAGAAACTGAAGTTGAACTAGCAAGCACATATTACTCTACTCCAAAGAAGTGGATAAGTCTTGATGAAGTTTTTGCTCACTGCAAAATGAGCATTGTGGAACCAAAAACTTATCTGGAAGCAGCAAAAGACAAGGCATGGCAGAAGGCTATGGAGAATGAAATTGAGATGATAAAGAAAATCAAACTTGGCAGCTAGTTGATAGGCCAGGAAACAAACAAATAGTTGGTGTAAAGTGGATATTTAAAACTAAACTTAATCTTGATGGATCAATACAGAAGCACAAGGCTAGGTTAGTAGCCAAAGGTTATACACAGAAGCCAGGGATTGATTTCAATGAGACATTTGCCCTTGTGGAAAGGCTTGACACAATCAGAACCTTGATTGCTTTATCAGCTCAAAAGGGTTGGAAGCTCTATCAGTTAGATGTCAAATATGCTTTTCTCAATGGAGTGTTAGAGGAGGAAGTTTATGTAGATCAACCTGATGGCTTCACTGTTAAAGGTCAAGAAGACAAAGTATACAGGCTGTATAAGGCTCTCTATGGCCTAAAGCAAGCACCAAGAGCTTGGTACAGCAACATAGACACATATTTGATGCAGTGTGGACTCGAGAAGAGCCCAAGTGAAGCTACACTCTATCTTAAGAACAAAAATAATCAGGGAACACTCATTGTCTCACTCTATATGGATGACATAGTTTACACTGGCAGTAGCATGAACATGCTTGAAGACTTCAAGGCAGAGATGATGAATAGATATGAGATGACAGATTTGGGATTGCTACATCATTTTCTAGGAATTGGTGTAATTCAATTAGAAGGGAGCATTTTCATTCACCAGAAGGAGTATGCTCAAAGTCTGTTAGAAAAGTTTGGTTTAAGAGACTGCAAGTTGTCTCTACACCTCTGGCAACGACTGATAAACTTAGGAAAAATGATGGAAGTATGCCAACTGATGAAGAACAATACAGAAGAATGGTGGGAAGTCTGCTCTATTTGACAGCTACAAGACCAGACATCATGTTTGCTACCAGTCTCTTAGCTCGATTCATGCATTGTCCCTCAATGAAGCACATTGGTACTGCAAAGAGGGTGCTGAGATACATACAGGGAACTTTGAATTTTGGCATCCAGTACAAGAAAGACACTGCCGCAATCCTAATAGAGTATTGTGACAGTGATTGAAGAGGAGATGAAGATGACATGAAGTCTACTTCAGGATATGCATTTTCCTTTGGAAGTGGAGCTTTCTCTTGGGCATCTGTGAAGCAACACAGTGTTGCACTATCAACAACAGAGGCTGAGTATGTCAGTGTTGTAGAAGCAACAACACAAGCTATGTGGTTGAGATTTGTGTTACATGATTTTGGTGAGGAACAAACGGAAGCAACTCCACTTATGTGTGACAATATATCTGCTATAGCTATGACTAAGAACCCTGTTTTTCATCAGAAGTCCAAGCACATTAAGAGAAAGTATCACTTCATTAGAGATGCCATTAATGAAGGAGAGATTGAGCTACTGTATTGCAAGAGTGAGGAACAATTGGCTGACATTTTTACCAAGGCTCTTCCCAAAGAAAGATTCTGTGAGCTGAGCAATCATCTTGGAGTGTTATCAGTCAAATTCTTAGAAGGGAGTATTGGAGTTAATTAAGGCATTTGTCTGATAATTTAGTTTATGTTTAAATTGTTAATTAAGTTAGTTGTTGTCTTGGTGGCATTGCCTCATAGGGTAGTGCAAGAGTGGCTGTAAGAGCTCATAGGCTCGTGAATGGCAACGGCTATAAGTGTGTGGCTTTGTCGTTTTGTGTAATAGAATTTGGGAATAGAATATATCATGCTGGTATGCACATCTTGTAAAACCAAGCATTCTTTGCATCATCTTCTTCTTTCATTCCTTCTGAAACTTCTCTCTGTATTCTCTATACTTTCTTGCATATATTTCTGGTCATATTCCAGGTACAATTGCTAGCAATTTATCATATACTTTTTGGCTATTACCTACAATTTGAAATGACAATGATAACTCTCTTTCATCATAGTAAACAGCTATGATAAGAAATTCAAAATGTTGGTCGATGAAGTCAAAATTTGGCAAATGATAGATGTTGTATCAACGCAGTTGTGTGCTGCCCCCACCTCACCGGGTTTCGATCTCCCTTTCTTTGGCCTCCCTTTGTAACCAAAAACGCTAGTACGTATTGGCAATTAATTTCATGAATTTTGACTGGATGACATGTCAATGGCGCTGCACAAGTTGGTGAGGAGACGTATACATGCCTGTGTACCCATAAGTCTAATGCATCTCCTTTTCTGCTAATTAACTACACCCATCAAATATAATAGTATCTATTCTATCTTTATTAATCTAATATTTTTTTGTGGAAAATTTTTAGGCAAAAGGTGTTATGAGTAAAAAATTAACATGGTATCAATAGAAGCACGCCCATGACACCAAAAAAAAAAAAAAAAAAAAAAAAGAGGAAGAAGAAGCATGCACACCCCTATTTAATGGGTAAAATTAGAGTACAGCTGTGTTTACTAGATTTAATTATTTACGTTTATGAAATGGTGTGGTAGTATATATGCCTTAGTCAACAAAAAAAATGTAATTATTTTATAAACTTAGTATATATGCCTTAGTATCAACTTATTTTATACCTATTTTATTTATACCAAATCACTTACTAATATGTGTGCTGATACAATACTTAGTGAATAAAGTTAATAACTCTAATATTAATTAGAGTTTAGTCCTTCTAACATTTTTTATTTAAAAAAAAAAAAACATATGACTTTTTTTTTTTTTAAATAAAGCCCTTTGACCATTGCCTAGGCCTTGTCAAATAAATATGTCATTATTATTATTATTTTTTTAGGGTATAGGGTACGGATTCACCTCATACCTTTCTATGGTATAAAGTGAGATTTGTGGAGGCAGTATATTAGATTTTAACTTTAGGAACTCAAAATTTCAGAGTTAAAACTTAATTTAAAGCCGATAAATCAGTGCTTGAGGAAGAAGTTAAAATGTACTACCGAACACTTAAAAATGGTCAATGAGCACTCTATGTGTGGAAAAACAATAATTAATGGACTAATATTATGTAACATGGAATGGTTATAATATTATTAAACTTTAGTTAGAATTTTAAAAGTCATAAGGCTTTAGTCAATAAATTATAAAATTAAAGAATCTAAATGAAAGTCTCCCTTTATCATATTAAGTAGCTAGTGAATTCAAAATCACTATTTTCTCAAAATTTAAATTTTTTTATTCAAAAAGAGAGATTGAGATCGAATGGAACTCTAAGAATGATTGTGTTAATTGTATAGTATCACTTTACTTAAGACACCACCCAAATGCATTGCGATTGAATTCAACATTCATAAACATTATAAGAAGACAGAGAAAAAGACAGAGATACTCAAGTCAATGGTGGCAAGTAGCAAGATGGTTGGTTGCAATCCTTGAAACATTTTAATTAACCCACTTGTCAGCTCAGCTCAGCTGCAAGTGTCATTACGTTTTGGTACGAAGTGCAATTATGCAAGTCAAATGGTACGTACCACCTTATATACATCTTTTCAAAGTCTTATTAATTATGATTAATTTCAGTTCAGTATCTCAAGTCTACTTCAAATTTCAATTTAATAGCTCATGTTTAAAATCTTGCAATATATGTCATATCTTATTTTTCTAATTTGTTGTAATGTTATATCTCTATCAGTATGACTATTAAGAGATATGTTAAAAGCTGATGTGGCACTTACATTAACACTCCCACAATGATGACTATATCTCATGTGATCTGATAACAGGTTATGTCATGCCACGTGACATAAAAATAATTAAAAATAAAAAAACATGGCACATCATACCACATAATTATTTTTAAATTTTTATATTTTAAATTATTTTTTATACCACTTGACATGATGTGTCATGTTGTCAAACCATGTGACATTTAGTTAGCATTGTAGGAGTGTCACGTCAGCATTTAACAGATCTCTTAACAGTCATACTAACAAACACTACAAGAAAAACATATTTGGGCGACGACACTTTGGGCGACGAACATATATTCGTCGCCCAAAGCAATTTAGGGCGACGAACAAGAAAACTTGTCGCTCAATGTCATAAAGGTTTGGGCGACGAATAACATGTTCCTCGCCCAAAGTGACTTTGGGCGACGAACTTATCTCGTCGCCTAAACATACGCAACAAACAATTAATTCAGAAATACATTGGGCGAGGAATATACATATTCGTCGCCCAAAGTGCATTTGGGCGAGGAAAACGTAAATTTGTCACCCAAACTTACTTTGGGTGACAAAATATTTCGTCGCCCAAACTCATTTTGGGCGAGGAAATACATTTCCTCGCCCAAAGGGTCTTTGGGTGACGAAATCATGTTCGTCGCCCAAACATAGTTTGGGCGAGGAACTTATTCGTCGCCCAAAGGGTCATCCTGTTCTGTAATAATCGTTTGGGCGAGGAACCTAACATTTCGTCGCCCAAAGGGTCTTTGGGTGACGAAATTATGTTCGTCACCCAAAGGGTCATCCTGTTCTGTAATAATCGTTTGGGCGAGGAACCCTACATTTCGTCGCCCAAAGTTAGGTTCCTCGCCCAAGATCACTTTGGGTGACGAAATTTGCAATTCCTCGCCCAAAGTAAGAATACTTTTTTGTTTACAATTTTATATATGTAATAGCATACGATACGATTGTATTTCCAAAGATCATAACCATTCATTTTTTAATTCCCCACTCAAGGATCATCCATGCAAAAAATTAGCTCAATCGGAGATGTAGAAGTTAGGTAACGGTGGTTGAACTTATGAACGATTGTAAATTTTCTAATACGAATCGAAGTATGAGATGAATTCCGATTTAGCCGATTTTTTGCAGGGATGATCTTTCAGTATAAACGAATAGAATGAACGGTTCTGATCGTTGAAATCACATTGTAGTCTTCACAAATTATTGAATCGCCAAAATTTCTACGCAAAAGTTAATATAATTATACTCTTCAAGTGTATTTGTATGTAGAAGATCACTTTTGTATTGTGTTTTTAACGATCCGAACCGATCATTCCTTAGTGGCTCACTCAAAGATCATCCATGCAAAAAATTAACTCAATTGGAGATGTAGAAGTTAGGTTTAGCATTTAGGATGTATGAACGATCTTGATTCTTATAATAATAATCGAACGGGTAGATGAACTCCGATTGAGCCGATTTTTTCCAGGGTTGATCTTTGAGTATGAACATATATGAAGAATGGCTCTGATTGTGATAATCACGTTGTGGTCTTCACAATTATTGAAGCTACAAGGTTTTAACGAAAGAGTTGATATAATTTTATTCTTCAAATGCAAAAACCACTGATTTATATGTAGAACCTTATATGTCGATTGTGTTTTTAACGATCTGAACCGTTCATTTATTAGTTTGTCACTCAAAGATCATTCCTCTAAAATATTAGGTCAATTGGAGATCTAGAAGTTTGGTATTGGAGCTCGAATGTATGAACGATCATGGTTCATAAAAAAATTCAACTTTGGGCGACGAAATGTAGCTTTAGGCAACGAACAGTGCGTCGCCCAAAGTCTGAAATTATGGCGGTATAAAACGGTGCCCTAAAGTCAACAACTTTGGGCGACGAACATGAATTTGTCGCCCAAAGTGACTTTAGGCGACAAATTAACACGTTCGTCGCCCAAAGTGTCTTTGGGCGACGAATTCATGTTCGTCACTTTAATATACTTGGGGCGACGACCATAAATTCGTCGCCCAAAGTCACTTTGGGCGACGAACGTGTTAATTCGTCGCCTAAAGTCAGTTTGGGCGACGAATTCGTGTTCGTCGCCCAAAGTCTTTAAATTTATACCCATTTCTGGGTTCACTTCAGTCAGCTCACTCACTCATCCCTCACCCTAGCTCGCAGCGCCGTCCCTCACCCTCGCAGCTCCTTCCCTCAGCTCTCACTCCCTCCTCCTCCTCCTCCTCCTCCTCC
>QANW01000563.1:1014566-1025979 GCA_003254865.1 Dryas drummondii
CTTAGTATTGTTTGAGTTTTTGTCAACATTACATTCTTTTTCAGGCTGGTTCGCAATTTCCGGAGGTCGACAACTACGGGGATGTTTATGCCCAACCCGGCAACGACAAGGGCAAGGCGAAGCACGTTAGTTTTTTATATTTTAGTTTTATTTCATAAATTTAAATTTTTGTATTTGATTTCTTAATTCCTAACTTGTGTATAATATTTTGAAGGCTGAGATGCTCGCCAAGAAGGCGAGTTATTTGGAGGAGGTGGCCAGCCAGTACCCTCCGGACACTCCGTTGGAGTCGATCTCAGTCCTCAATCCCGATGCCGGTCTTCGTATTATGACGGAGACATTGGGTGTTAGGCGTGGTAGGGAGATACGCGGAATGGGAGCGGGTCGGGTTCGTGATCTCAGCGCCGGGTCTTCATCTCAGCCATCTGCAGAATTAGTCAACCTGACCACTGAAGTGCAGTTGTTGAAGGGTCAGCTAGAACAATCGAGAGCGGCATATGCGGAGCAGACGAGTAAGGTGCAGCAGATGCAGCAGATGTTTGGCCAGTTGGCCAGGATTGTACCTGGGTTTGTGCTGCCGCCCGACATTGACCAGTGCATGCCAGACTCCTCCACCGGTGTCGATGATGCTACTGATCTAGAGGACCATTAGTTATTTGTATGTATGTATTAATTAAATTATTTCTACTACTTGTATGGATATTTTGCATATATAAATTTATTAATTTTGTTTTATATAGTTTTTGAATAAAGATTTTTTTTTTAAAATATTAAATTCATATATACAATTTAAATAAAAAAATTTTTTTAAAATAAAATACGTTTGGGCGACGGACAAATTTCGTCGCCCAAATAGGGTTTGGGCGACGAACACCCTTATTCGTCGCCCAAAGAATGTTTAGGCGAAGGAAAAATTTCGTCGCCCAAAGACGGTTTGGGTGACGAACACCCATATTCCGTCGCCCAAAGCAAGTTCTAGCGAGAAAATTAGTTATTCCTCTCCCAAATCATGTTTAGGCGACGGAAAATTTTGGTCGCCCAAAGAGGGTTTGGGCGACGAATAAGGGTGTTCGTCGCCCAAACCCTCTTTGGGCGACGAAATTTTTCCGTCGCCTAAAAATTCTTTGGGCGACGAATTTTATGTTTTGGGAGACAAAAAAAATTCGTCGCCCCAGGTTTCTTTGGGCGACGAAATTTATGGGTTCGTCGCCCAAACTCTTGGGCGACACATTTTGGGCGTCCAAATTCTCGACGAACCAATTTCGTCGCCCAAACTTTTGGGCGACGAAACTCTACTTTGGGCAACGAATTCCGTTCCTCTCTCAAACCCTTTTTTCTTGTAGTGAAAGGTATGTCATTACAACAAATTGAAAAGATGAGATATGACATTACAAAATTTTAAACATAAAATAATAAATTGAAATTTTAAACAAACTTAAGGTACTGAACTGAAATTAACCTTATTAATTAAGCCTTTGCCATTATGCAAGTTCCCCCAAGCGATGTGAACACTCCTCGTTCCAATTAAGAAAATCAAAGCACAACATTCATATATAATACGACTAATTATTTATAGAGAGTTAGAGATAGGCCACTACATTCATAATATATATATATATCCCATTTCATGATGTGTATAATTAAGAACATAACTAGCCGGCCAATCTTCGATCTAGTTTCACATATCTATTATGGGGGGCATAGCAATTCATCAAGCTAAGCTTGATATGAACATTTTTGGCTATATTACTAGTTTTAAGCTCACAATATTATCCAATTTATTACACAAGAATATATAGATATGAAAAAAACTTATTTGGTTCACTTAAATTCTCCTAATCCCACTTTTCTATTTTTCTTTCTCACAACCAATTCTTCTCCAAAAATTATTGTAGGTGATATGATGATAACATGTGATTCTTCCCTCACAACCAATTCGTCTCCAAAAACTATTGTACGTTATATGATGATAACATGTAATTCTCTTCACACATCATGTCCCTAGAGTCTACTTGTATATGATAAGACCAACATGCATATTATAATTAAAAAATTAGATATAATTGTCACCTACACAAATAATTGTCACCTATACAAATTAAAATTCTTATTCCAGTTCTCTCCCTCTCTCTCTCTCTCTCTCTATATATATATATATATATATAGATGAGCCTTCCAATGAGGGATGCCTCATTTAACACTAAATGAGAGATCTCTCTTGTGGGGTCACATGAGTCATTTTGTGTCGATTCGAACTGTTTATATATATATACAGGAGCCTTCTAATGAGGGATGCCTCATTTAACACTAAATGAAGAATCCCTCTTGTGGAGCCACATGAGTCGTTTTGTGTCGATCCGAACAGTTCATTTTTTTTATCTTTATTGATAAATCATCTTTACAAAAAAAAATCAGTCAAATCAGAAATCATTTGCCAATCTAACTATTACAAACAAATAAACAATTTCATCGAAAATATTTAGTTCGTTTATTTGTTTGATCAAAATTACATAAATAAATGATTTCTGATTTGACTGATTTTTTACAATGATATCTATCAATAGAGATGTAAAAAATAAATAATACAGATCAACATAAAATGACTCGTGTGAGCCCCACATGAGAATCTCTCATTTAGTGTTAAATGGAGAAATTATTCTGTATAACCGCTATATTGACACGTGGTATAACCAGTCTATTTGTTATAATATGAGTGGATGTTATTAATACTATACCCTACTAATATAAACACATCGTCCAGTAATACATTTACACGTTGGATTGGTTATACTACTTGACGGTATATCGGTTATACCCTATAATTTTTCTGTTAAATGAGGCATTCCTCGTTGGAATTGAAGGCCCCTATATATATATATATTTATATAAATATATATATGGGAGTCTATAGATACATGAAATGAAATGAAAGAAAAATGCGTAAATTAATAGCAACAAAAAACAGTGTTTTTGTCAAATTTACAGCCTTTCAACTGTAAAAAGTGCTACTATATAATAAATGTGTATGGCAGCATTATATCATACATAACTTCAGGCAACTAAAACATAATCATTGAAGACCTTTCAACCACGTGAGCTAGGATGATTGGAGAAGCTTTGCCTCATGCTTTTGGCAACATTTATGTATTACAAAATGATTCATACTATACATATATACATACATACTTTACGATCTATACTATATATGCAATATGCTTATTAGATGAACTTTCATAATACAGCTAATAAAATGTTATTAAAATCAAATAGTGTTGCACAACAGTCAATGTCACAACTTAATTAATTAATAAAATCGTACTTGTATATATATCTTGTTTACACTCTATTTACCCCGTCCTTGCTTGCATCTATGTATGTTCAGCCAATCGAATACATATATCGATCGATTGGAAAAAGGGTTTCATTCAACGTTTTCCCTATATTTCGAGAATGTATGCTTGTCTTGTTCCTATTGACACATACTGGCCCAACCAGTTGAAGTCAAGGGGATCCTAATAAGGCCATTCTGTGACATAAGTTTAGATCTTGGCAATAATTAAGGATTTGATTGTGAGCCTTGAGATCCTCATATTAGTGATTTAAGTAGCTAGAGGAGGTACTTGTGACACCCCAAATTTTTGTGAATTGTGCAAATTATGTGTTGAGTTCTACATCTAATCCTTTTAAGTTTAAGATATCGCACTAATGTTGTGAGCATGACATGCCATAATCGCTTGGTTGACGAGCAATATTCAAACATTCAAGTATAATTGCACTAATATTGCAGCCAAAACTAAGCAAGATCTTGAGGTTTGAAGCCTCTTCACGAATCCTTGCGTTGAGTTTTGGTAGCTGAGCTCCCAAACCGAGATGTAATCCACAATTTCTTCTATTCCCAATAAAGGTTTGTGGTTGGGCTTCGATACAAGCCTTACAAGGGGCCATACATTCCACTTCCTTAATAACTATGTAAGCTAATTAAAGTTCACTTAGCTAGTAAAAAAACCCTAAAACTGAAACTTAATTTGTAAAAGCAATTATTAGATATTTAACATATAATGAGGTAATATTTCTTTTATTAGATATTTGACATGTTATGTTTTTAAATTATTAATTTGAATTATATATAAAATTTAACAACAATACATTTAATATAATGCAGATTATTGATAAAAAATATATAACATATCAGATTGTGAAAAGAATATTTTAGATATAATATAACTTGAATTAATTTCGCTTAAATTCATATGTGCATATTATGGAAACAATTAATCAACCACTACACGGGTTTTTGGTTGAGTGTCCATAATTGGAATGAAAAATGGAAGAAGAGCTAGCTAGTCTTGGAAAATGAGTTTGAGCACTATGCTCTTGAGCCTCTTGTTGTGAAGACCCATGCATCATGCAGCCGACTTAAATGTCAAGTTGATGATATCAAGAGAGTGCGGAGCCACTTGAAATGGAAAATTAATGTGGATAGATCTTCCTAGTTCAACGTATGTGCTTGTCATCGAGACAGAGCTGACGAGGACATGCATGGTGTCACCTCGTGGAGTAATAGTAGGTGTAGTTTTTGGAGTCCTACATTCACATTTCGACCTGGGAGGCCTCGTTACCTCACAAAACCCTTTTACGTACAATTTGAAATCACATACCCTTTTACGTATAAATATATATAGTTAATTTCAGTTTAGTATTTCAAATTTGTTTTAAATTTCAGTTTTGTATCTCATGTTTAAAATCTTGCAATTTCATATCTCATTTTTTCAATTTATTGCAATGTCATACCTCCTTCAGTATGACTGCGAAGATATCTGTTAAAAGTTGATGTGACACTTACATGACATTTCCACAATGATGATTAGATGTCACGTGGTCTGATAACAGGCCATGTCATGTCACGTGACATAAAACTAATTAAAAATCAAGAAACATGGCACATCATACCACATAATTATTTTTAAATTTTTAGATTTTAAATTATTTTGTATGCCACTTGGCATTACGTGTCATATTGTCAGACCACGTGACATCTAGTCAGCATTGTGGGAGTGCCACATTAGCATTTAACAGATTTCTTAACAGTCATACTGACAGAGTTATGACATTGCAACAAATTGAAAAAATAAGGTATGAAATTGGAAGATTTTAAATATGAGGTACTAAATTGAAATTTGAAGTAAACTTGAGGTACTAAACTGAAATTAACCCTATATAATATAGAGATAATTAGGCTTAGCTCTTTTAGAAAAATAGTTTTTAGACGGAGATCGGAGGTATTTTAAAATTTATAAGAAAATTCTTTTAATTCATAATAAAGTCCTTTTAATTTATAATAAAATTCTTTTAATTCATAATAAAGTCATTTCTCGATTTAAAGGGCATTTTTCTCTATTTGAAGAGTTTTTTCTTTCAAAGGGTGTAGAGTGGGTTTTGTAGAGACTGCATGTTAAGTTTTAACTTTGAGACATTGGGTAGAGCCCAAAATCTTGAAGTTAAAATCTAACATAAAGTCGTCAAAGAAGAAAAATAAAATGACTTAATTAAAAACCTTAAATCACTACAAGTTTTAGTCTAAGAAAAGCTCATAAAATGGACTAAACTATAAGTCTCCCTATAATATATACCTTGTCCTTATAGAACAAGTTTTTGATGTAATTTTCCACAAAAGTCCATTCTTACATGCATGACCAATAATACTAGTCTCATCAAATTGGTAATGTATTTGTATGCATATCACTATTGAGCACTTCATAGTTACCAAATTATTGATTAAAATTGGTTCACTAAATAATGTGATAGTTTATCCATTTATTCAAGTTTAATTCAGTTTGGACTCTATATTTTTTTTTTTTGACTAATTAGATATTCACATATATAAACACATTATTTGGCAAGCATAGGCTGCTTGGCTAGTATTATTGGTCAATATTTTACTTGTTAGAAATAAGACTTCGTCTATGATAATATATTTGTACATAGTAGTGAAAAATTTATATTTTAAAAATAAAAAAGCAAACTCATCAACATTTAAGAGTTAAAAATAGGATTCAATGATTAAATATATGTTTGTATGTAATACATTATTTGTATATATATATGGTAAAATTTTTCCAAAAAAGAGTGAGTCTAAATTTAAATATTTAAGACATTGTTACGTTATTGCATGAACAAATTTAATTAGTGTAGCCGTGCTCTTTCTAATTTCAACGCCGATCAACTTCTAGAATGGGGGACAACTAGTACTACAGAGTATATACAATATGATAAGACTGTTGAGTGTTGACATATATAGTTAATTTCAAATAAGTTGAGCTTCGAGTTCATATAGAGATCGATCACCCAGCGTTGCGTTTTAACAAATGGGGTTAACAATTAAATACCCTAAGAAAATATAATGGAGGAAAAAGAGGCACGTGCATGGAACTTGGTTTTGTGAAGTGTATTCTTTTCATGCAGATTAAGATGATGATGATGATGATGAAGAAGAGTGGAGGTTTTTGGTTCTTTCTTAGAATATCATTCTTAGGGCTTTGGAATGAGAGAGAGCCTGATTCCAAAATGTTGTTAGTGGCCTCATCAATATAATTTTCAATTTTTAATTTCACGAGAAAAAATTTGATTTTATATGTGTACGCCATATATGTTTCATCATTTCCAACTGCCTTATAAAGTTATTTAAACATGCTTATATATACGTACGGCTGTAATCATTGATGTATGAGAAACTAGCTCGATCTCTTAGTATTCATTATACTTTATGAGATTGTATATTAATCAAATTCCCAATATTCTAATTAATTAATATTTAGGTACAAGTTAATTATTTTTGCGCTTATAAATAAAAGTTGCAACAAAGCTACCCTCACAAGAATTTCATCATCAAAATAATACTTATCTTGAGAAACTTGAGTACGCTTGATAATGTTAAAGGTGACTGATCAACATGAAACTTGAGCCTCAATATATAAATGAAGAAATAGGAGATTCTCATGTGTAGTCCATGTCAAGATGACATATATTTAATGGCTCTAAATACCTTATGAAAGTATCTAACCTCCAAAAATTTAAGTTGTTAGGAGAGAGAATGAAGCAAATATATTTCTATATTAGACACTAAAATTAGTGTGATTAAGGCAAAGGTTATTGGTCGGCCAACTTCTCAAAATTACCATTGCTGGAAAGCAGTGGCGTCAGAGTATGCGTGGAAAATTTACTGTGCATGACTATAATACCAGGTGACACACGGACATACATGATGTTATTAATTTATTCAAATTATAGCATATTTATAATTTTAAGACTATTGTTTAGGATTTAGAATATAGGAATTTATATATTATTAATTGTATAATATTATAATTTAAATGAATTGGTAGCACCACGATAATATCTTCGCATCACATCACACACAATAATTTCTCACCTGGTGTGTGTGGGGGCAAACCTTTTAAACGTTTCATCAAATATGTTTTGCCTCCACTCTTAAAAGGAAAAATTTAGCATATGAGTTAGGGAAAATTTTTAATTCTCTATGGAAAAAGATAAATCTTGTCACATAAACTAATGCCACGTAAATTATGAAACAAAAATTGGAAAAAAATAGTTGGTACATTAAATATTTTTCTTAACTAATTTAAAGTATTATTTTAATAATAATAATAATAATAATAATAGAGGGATAACATTTTCGAACAACATAAAGTATCAGCTGATGTGTATGCTTATTCAACCCTTGTTTTTAATACCAAAGAATTTTAATATATGTCCTACAATTAATTAGGGAATTTTTTTTAATCCTTGTTCTGGTTATTCATGATTAGGGTTGAATTATATATGGAAAAGAATATGGCGCTAAGATCAAGCACTAATTAAAAAGGGCCCCATAAGATTGCCTTGACCGTGGACTAATATTTGGTTTGCATCTTTGTGCAATCTTTAATTATCTCCCTTTCTGATGCCTTAAATACTTTTGTATGCATATATATATATAAATATACAAGAATGCTCTAAAACTAACTTGTTAGTAAATTAATACAAAACTAACTACCATGTTGTGCCCACTGCATATTGTAATTTCAAAATCCGAACCATATACTTTTTAGGCCCTACTTTCAAAGATCATCCCTGTAAAAAATCTTCAAAATCAGAAGTCATTTAGTTATTTAATTATAATAACAACTATTTCTATGCTTTTATCAAAAATACTGATCGTCTATTTATTTGATCTCAATTAGATGACTATATGATTTTCGATTTAGTTAAATTTTTCAATGATGATTTTTGAAATACAGCCTAAATAATTAATGGTTCGGATTATGAGATTAGTGATGTAGTTGGCCCAAAAGTATAGTTAGCTTCGTACTAACTTGCTAACTGGTTAGCTTTAGAGCACTCCTCTATAAATATAATATATATATATATGGTTCACTCAATATTGTGTTTGAGATTTCCAAATATTTGAGAGAGAGAGAGAGAGAGAGAGAGAGAGAGAGAGAGAGAGAGAGCTAACCCCGGCCCTATATATTGATTTGGTTTGTGAATGTGGGGTTGCAATTGTTTCTTCATATTGAAATAAGGGTCACATGGAAACATGAGAAGAAGATAGAAGCAGCAGAATAACATAATGGAATAAAAACCCTCCCCCAACAAGCCTCCATAGCCATTATTTGCGCAAACACATGGACAAAACACATAAGTTTTAGGTTTTTTTATTTCTTTATTTTTTTCTAATAATTTTTTTATTCTCGTATCACATACCCTCCCAAATCTTTAATTAATTTGACTATGCGATCTCTCATTTGACTCCCCCCATAAATACTAATGCTCTCATTAATTATTAAGATCATAATTAATACTTTGGCCACACAAAAAAAAAGGATCATAATTAATACATGATTAAGATCATAATTAATACTTTAAAGTATATCTTTGCAAATAAGTTATCTGTGTTCCCATCCAACTCATGCACACATCTTTATTAGGTAACTAATAGTTATAAACTGATATTGTCATGATTAAAGACTAATTTTGGGCGCATATAGGCATTAATGCATTATGAATTGGAAAGTCCTTTATGACCCAATATTCTTTTCTCAACTCTCTTTAACACTAGGTTGGCAAACGGTTGATCAAGATTTTTTTTATGACTTCATTAAGAATAGTTCGGATCATCTACTGAATTTCATCTACTGATTTGTTTGGTGTTAATTTGTACTTATGTCTAAAATTACATTTAAATTTTATTTTATTTTTTTCTAATATAAACTACGTACAAACATTAAAGCCATGTTTGTTTGGTCGTAATCCAAAAGTTGGAATAAAATTGAATTCCATTCTAGAAAGACTTGATGTTTGATTGACTGGAAAGAAAACAAAACTAAGGAATTGACTTTAGTTGAGTGTAAACTAATTCCATAAAAAAGGAGGAATAGAAATACCATGAGAGGGGTGGTATTTCTATTCCATAGTTGATATGGAATGTAAAAATTACTATATATATATTTTTTAGGTTTTTTGATTTTAACTACTAAATTTTAATAATTTTTTAGTTTAGGTACTAAAATTAAATAGCATTTTAAATTAGATACTAGTTGAAAAGTCAAACAAAATAATAAAGTAAAAAGTATTAAAATTTACAAATATTACATCACATGCCACTATAATAAAAAAAAATAATAATATTACATCACAAATGTTATATTAATTTATACTATATTATATTAAAAAAAATCAATCTAATTAGAACTTAACTGTGACTGTCTTGATAAATTGAAAGAGACAACTCACACCACTATACTA
The DNA here is from genome assembly GCA_003254865.1 of Dryas drummondii. Classification (NCBI taxonomy): domain Eukaryota; kingdom Viridiplantae; phylum Streptophyta; class Magnoliopsida; order Rosales; family Rosaceae; genus Dryas; species Dryas drummondii. The sequence goes on from QANW01000563.1 coordinate 1,024,371, forward strand.
TGTATTATTTTGAGTAAAAATATTGTTTTGACCTTTATTTATACTATATTATAGTATAATTTCTCTAAAAATAATTCAATTAAGTCACAACTTAACTGTGACTGTCGTTCAGTCACAACTAAATTTGAAGTTGTGAGTATCGTAAAGTCACAACTAAATGAGAAGTTGAGACTATATTAGCAAATTTTCAAGATAATATAAAAACCTCAAGGGCAATTTTGTCAAAACTTTATAAATTTTAATTAACAGTCATCATATATGAGCCAAAAGATAAAAATGTCAAATGGAAAAAGCTCAAATTAAAGGGGCCAACATATTTGTGACCTAATCTAAAAAAATACATTTAAATTAATAGTTCAATTAAAATATTATATGGTCTTCATGCTATACCAAAAAATTATTAGAATTTAGTATTTAATCATAATTTTTTTTTTTATTTGGCTATACTGAAAAATTAGAAAATATAATAAGAAAGATTATCAAACGTTGAGAAATAGGAAATATTGGCACATAATTATGGCACATATCTTTCCTATTATATTGATATGTATCAATTACCAAATTAGAAAATATAATAGGAAATATAATCAATAACTTTGATTATGTTTTTGTTCCAAATATTGGAATAGGAATTAAAAAGTCATTACATTTTGGGATAGACATAGGAGTACAATTACTATTTATATTCTAGGATTCGGGTCAAACAAATGGGGCCTAAGAATTGTATTAGAGGCATGCACTCACTACTATATATCCCAACATTTTAAATTTCATTTGAGATGACAATATTTTTTTTTGTTCGCATCTGGATTCGCGTACTATAGGTCTTATTTATTTATAATGAGTAGGAAACTGCCATATCACTGCCACATCAGTTGGTAATCAAAAGTTGGAAAATATATATTAAACCCTAAATTCAAAACATTTAATCTTTAAACCTAAAACAATGTTGTTTCGAACAATTTATTATTATTATTAATCAATGTTGTTTCCAACATAAGTATAAGATCGATCTTCACCATATGATCTATCTAGCTTCATTAAGGAAGATATGAATATTAGTACGTTTAGCCAAACTAACGTATACCCGTATTTGGAGTTGATTTTCATCTTCAAAACCCTTAATTGTGAGAATAAAATTAAAATAACTTCATAGATATGAATTAATTAAGATGACACGAAAGACCTACATAAGACCCTGCATGCAAAAAATCTAAAAAATTATTGCATGCATGTGACCTAATCAAGACTATATATAATAAGCCTAGCCAAAAAAAAAAAAGAGTAATTTTATTCAATATACCATTTTAATACTCTAAAACTATTTTGACCTTTCAGCCCAAAATATAACTTTTATGACCCTTTTGTTTTTTTTCAAACCAAAATACCTTTATACAAATACACTGTGGCGACCAGACAATCCTCCTGGCAACCATGTAGTGAGTCGAGTTACTGTAGCAGCCAAACCTTACTCCATCTTTTTCCTACAAGCTACAGCAACCATGGAGAGCAACCTCCACCACCGGCCACACCCATCATCTATTCTCTATTTCTCTCTATCTCTTTCCTCTTCTCTCAAAAACCAAATCTGAAAAAAAAAAAAAAAAAA
>QANW01000563.1:1026111-1106227 GCA_003254865.1 Dryas drummondii
AGAGAGAGAGAAGATGAGATGTCGGTGGGGGAGGTGGAGGATGGTGGTGGGCACCAGCCAGCGACCCATCATCCTCTCTCTCAACCAAAATCTAAAAAACCAAAAAAAAAAATTTGAAAGTCCAGATCTGGTGGAATATGCTATAACCAGATCTGGTTGAATTTTTTGTTACCACATAGTCGAGTTTGTGTTCGTCGCATGATATCCATGTGGCGACAAAAAATTCGACAAAAAATTCGACTAAAAATTCAACCAGATTTGGGTTTTTTAGATAAAAACTCATTTAGAGGGTTTTGCTGGGCAACGTGGGTTTTTTTACTAAATTTTGTTAGGTTTGCTGTTGGGTTTGTTGCATATGCTGAGTTTGCTGTAGCGGCAGGAGATGAGGGCTCCGACGACTGAGAAGGTGAGTGGCGCGGCGACGATTAGGCAGTGATTGGACAGGGAAGAGAAAAAAAAATTATAATTAAAAAAAAAAAAGGTTTTATATGGAGGGTATTATGAATATTTCAAATGCAAAAAGGTAATAAAAGTTATATTTTGGGCTGGGGAGTCAAAATAGTTTATAGGTATTAAAATGGTATATTGAATAAAATTACACAAAAAGAAAAAAAAAATATATATATATATGATGAGGCTTCATTTATCAATATCTGTTGGGTGCTCAACAAATCAATACCTTAGCCTTTTTGGTTTCTTTTCCTTTTTTGTACGCACAAGAACATCCTGATGTGATGGGTCCAAAGAATTAAATTTCGAATTTTAAAGAAATTTTAATGGAAATTTCGAAGATTTTTAAATTTTGATAAAAATTAGATGGAAACGATGAAAATTACTATCAAAATATGAAAAAATTTTAACAAAAGTTTACCATATGTTTATTTAATATATTATCAACTAAATTGATAAAAAATATTGAAGAAATCAAATTATATAATAGGTTTCATTTGATATAAGTGAATATAATGCGCACTGTAGCAAATACTGTTAAATAAAATTAGTATAATGAATAAACAAAATTAGTATATTATTTATACTGTATAATTTAATTATATACTAAAATCTAAATCCTAATATTCTATATACCATAATACTTTTTATACTTTATAATCTATACATTAAATTCTATATACTCTATATTCTTTAGGATATTAGGTTTTAGGCCATTTAGAATGTTTTTAATTATTTTTTTATATAGAAATGTAATAAAGTTTAAAATTTAAAATAACTAAACGAAATCTCAAACTTTTTTTTTTCTTTCCAATTGCCCCAAGGCCCCAAACCTCCTTTTTTTTTTTTTTTTTTTTTTTTTTCTTTCCTTACTCTTTTTCCCCGTGCCTCTCTCCTCAGTTTATTTATTTTTTAATTTTTCCTTCCTTTTTTCCGGTGCCTCTCACTTAGCCAAGTTTTGTCTTCACTAAGTGTAACAACCCAAATTTTGTCTTCACTAAGTGTAACAACCCAAATTTTGGCTTATGATAAGTTTTTTACTTAAATTTTTTAAATTTGTTTTAAAGTTTGTTTAAAGGAATTAGAAATTTCTTTAAATTTATTTTAACTAATTTAGACCTTTGATTGTGGTTCTAGAGGTTAGTTATGTGAAAATGAATTTTAGAAAATCAAAATTCAAGAATTTGGCCATTATTATTTTTTTTAAATTAAATTATAAGAGTAGTATTTTTCAGAATTTTTTTGAAAGAAATTTGAGTACTTGGTAAATTTATGAAGGGCCAATTTGGTATTGCTGTGAGAAAAAACAGCTGTGAAGTAAAACAGCTGTGAAGTAAAGTCAACTGTAAAGTAAAGCAGTTGAGTGTTTGGTAAACCATGTTTTCAAAAGTACTATGAATGCAAAAAACAATATCAAAGTGTTTGGTAAATATTAATGTAAAAGTGTTGTGACTGTGTATAATTACTAAAATGGACATGATGCTGAAAGTGTATTTCACTTATTTATTTGGTAAAACTAAAATGTTTTTTTACTTATTTTTTAAATTTGTGGCTACAAATTTTTATTAGCATTAATTTTTTTAAGAATAACATTATTAAATAAGTATTCCTATTATTTTTTAAAGTATATTATAATTTTAATCGTACAAATAAAATATCATAATTAATTATTACAATATAAAATATAACTAACAATGAAAATATTTTTTAATTTAAAATAAATAAATAAAAATTATATAAATCAATAAGGGTAGTATGGGTAAAATAAAATATTCATTGTTGTTGTGATTCACTGTAGTTTTCAAAAGCACCTAGAAACCTGCTTTCTGTTTTTGCTGTGGGTAGTTGAGAATTGTGGTGGAAAACAATTTTTTATTTTTTTACCAAACACCAAAACTGCTGTAGGTGATTGAGAATTGTCATCCACAGCAGCTTTTGGATCCTCCACCGCAATCCCAAACGGGGCAGAAGTTGGAGAAAATAGAAAATATGAAAATTTTAATGATTTTGATAAATTTTTCCAAAATTTCGACGAAATTTTTTTGAAAAATTATTAAACATGTGTTTCGATTTCTGAACCTTAAAAAAACGAAATTTAAGAACTTGGATGGGTCTAGCAATTTTTTATTTTTTATTTTTTATTTTTATTTCAAGAAAGAAAATGATTCACTTGTTCCTATCTAGGACAGGCTAGTGTTACAAAGAAAGAAGAAAGAGAGGAAAGAGAAAGAGAACATGAGAGAGAGAGAGAGAGAGAGAGAGAGAGAGAGAGAGAGAGAGAGAGAGAGAGAGAGAGAGAGAGAGAGAGGACGGGGATACCACCACCTGTTGATATCCGGGACGTGCAAGTCCTCTTCAACAAATTATTTGATCTCTGTGGAGTTTGGTCAGGACGAACTTCTCATCATATGAAAAGACTAGAATCTCACCAAGAAAAACAAAAAAGGGATTGGTGTTATGGGGAATGGGATTAAAGAAAGAATATAAATTAATCAAGTAAAAGCAACCAATTAAAAAGTAGTTAGATAACAAGCTCTCGCTAAATTATTCCCACATTAATATGACACAGTTTTCCATAATTAGATTCTGTTAATAAGGTTGTTGAAAAATTTGAATCAATGTATGAATGAATGAAAGTCTACTTCAATTAAGCGATATCCTAATAATTAATAGTGCGTGTGGGGATTGTTTTTTGATTAGTAATTGATATACAGGTATAGGCTACCAAAATGGGGTACCATTCTTTGTCCTGAATAAATGTTGCTTAATTATGACTCAAATTAAATATAGAATTTCTTTTTTAAACTCTATCCTGGCCTGATCCTTAATAATATGCCACTAATCCAGAACAAAAATATTGGCACCGCCAAAATCTTTCTTTTGGCACTAACCTCTTTAATTGCCTTATTTGACTATTCAATGTATTGATCTATTCGATCCCTTCTTTTCAATGGCATTAAGGAGAGGTGGAGATCGAAAGTTTTAGAACGTACGTAAGTTCAAATCTTATTGTAAGTTTTTAAAAAATTATCTAAATCATGTATGTACGATATGAGATTCCAATCCTTATATAGAAGTTTCTTAAACTAATAATTTCAGTCAACTTATCATGTTAGGAGTTGTGTAGATTAAGTACAATTGTCTTACATTGAATAATAATTTCTTAATATTAGGAGTCTTGTAGATTAAGTACAATTGTCTTACATTGAATAAGTAATTTCTTAATATTGAGTATATTATGTAAGATATTTTCCTAAATTGTATCCAGATAAAAATCTATCACATCTCAATACTCTCAAGGTGATTAAGTTATCAACAATATAAGGTATGATATGAATTAATGAAAGATTTGAATTAAATGATGTCAAAGTCAACGATTCAATTGAGATAGTCCGGCTCCTATTAAGGATTAATTATAAGGGACTATTTTATAACAGTCTTTAGATTAATCAAACGGCACCTGAATTGTTAACTTTATATTAGGTTTTAATTTTAGGAGCCTCCACAAGCCTTATTTTACGCAATAGAAAAGTATTAGATAAATCAGTTGGCGAATGAAATAAAAAACAAGAAGAATAATAAAATGAGTTTGAATGAGATTTTTTTTAAATGTTAGTATAATTATTAAGTAATAAAATGAGTGTGTGTGAGATTTTAAGTTAATAAAAATATGTATCATTGGATTAATTTAAGGGCCCTTATATAGCAGTTTTTCACAGTCCCTCATATATTAGTGCCTTGTAAGAGCCATTAATTAATTGAGATGCATGATCAATGAGGACTGAATGGCCCAATAAATAGAGTAGATAATAGAATATTCCTAGAAAGCCAAGATCACATGTCACCCTTAAGCACACCATATACATAAGTTGGGTATTGAATGATACATATGGCGTGTGATATATGTAAGTAGCTATGTCATAAATTAAAAGTTTTCAATAAACATATATTATATATTAGTATATGACTATATGGTGAGAAAAGTACTTTTCTCCCACTAAAACATTGTTAATTTTCAATCATCAAATACATACTTGATTTGGTAAGATCTCATCCATTAATTAACTTGATGGGTGGATGATCGATGTGTGCTCTAACCAATTAAGCATGATTAGTGCATCAAATTCCTACAATATTCAATCTGATATATTAATTTATATACGGTCTTCTACAAACCTTTAAGCAAGGCCAAATGTTTAGTGTTCAATCCTAAAAAATATGCAAAGCCAGCTGCATGCAGCTACTACATTACCAATTTAATTACCATGGTTACCTCCAAAGAAATCTCCCATATATATGCCTAGATTGCCTTAAAAAAGGCTCCAATACCAATGTTGAGTTTTTATAAAGATTGGTGGAGGTGGTGGTCCGTTCAACATTATACATCAAATCAGATATTTAGTAGCTACTATTTTCCTTTTAATTGATCAAGATTGTTGTTTATGAAATTTGAATTCAGAATCCCTTTCTATTTAGTAACTAATATTAAATGTCATCTACATTTAATAGCTAATTAAGAATTAGGATCTTTACGATGCTATCTTTAGTCTTAGTTTTTTTCTTTGATAATTATATTTAGTCTTAGTTTTTTACTTTTATTAAACATGAGATAACCTACACTTGGATTTTCTTCATTGTCTTTGTCGAGAAATTATTCTGTATAACCGCTATATTGACACGTGGTATAACCAGTATATTTGTTATAATATAAGTGGATGTTATTAATACTATACCATATTAATATAAACACATCGTCCAGTAATACTCTTACACGTTGGATTGATTATACCACGTGGCGGTATATCGGTTATACCACGTGGCGATATATCAGTTATACCCTATAATTTTTCGTCTTTGTCGTGTAAATTTGGAACAATTATATAATGGTAATGCTTCTCTTACTCACAATTCTCTTCATCACAACCCCAAATATCATAATTTTCATTTTATTTAGAAAAAATAAGAAAAAGAAAAACTCTTATTCCTCTGATTTATTTCTCTCACCCCCTTTCAACCTTCCTCCATGCATGATCTTGGAGCACAACCATGATGCATAGTAGACTTGTATAAATGACCCAGACTCCGATGAGCCAGCCCGACCCAATATTTTTAAAGGTCGCAATATCCTACATGTTAGTAGGGCTTGGGCTGCGTGTCTTGTGCCCGATCCATTTGATTGCAGCCCAGCAGGTTAAGTCTATGTCAGACTATTGATATTTTTACGTAAAATGTGTGGTAAGTTGGTAACCCAAGTTTATATATGTGGTAATTCAAGATCTAGCAGTATTTATCTTCACAATAAAGATACAATTAAGTTCGAATCCCTTTCTTTCAAATAAAAAAAAAGTTTATGTTGAATGTATGAGCAAGCATTGAGTCCCATATATTGTGTATTAACTGGTGAGTGAAGAGATTTTCTTAAAACAGAAATAGTGAAGCGGCATCACTAACTTGAGATGAGAGAAGATTCATTATCTCAATTTCTCAACCCTCTCTCCTCTCATGTAGATAATGTCAACTCATTATCCCTATTGCAAGAAAGTTCTTCTCTTAATGAGTGTACACTACAAGAAAAGTGAGCAAAAACTACTTTCATTGGTTGCACAGAAAGGGTGGCAATTGGGTAATAGAGACTAAAGTGCCTCAATTTTAACAAAAATGAGTGGCAATTAGGTAATAGGGACTAAAGTTCCCAAATGCCACCCATTTCTGTACAACCAATGAAAGTGGTCATTGTTCACATTTTTTGTAGTGGTAGGTGGAGTCATACATCAGTTGTGTATCGAGTCATCCAATTATATAAGCAATTGCAAAAAACCAACCTGTCTAATGATTGAGCACCAGACCCAGATTTTGAATCTCACAAAAAGAAAATTAGATGAAATAATTGGACAATACTGCAATATACAATTTTCCCCCTCTTTCTAAGCTAAAAGCAGAGGCTTTAAAGTCTTGCCTCTTCCATGGAATGAACAATTGCGCGCGCATAACGTGATCCATGAGCGGATAAAATTAATCAAATAGCACAACATTAATGGAGTGGTCCAAACCAGAGCATTACTAATATTAATTCCATATGATTCATGTATAAAACCAGAAACGGATCATCATGCAAGCTCCATGCCCCATATAATTTCAAGAATATGTACTTTACTATTATTATTTAAGAAAATAGTAGTATAATATATGGATAAATAAATGCAACTAACTCCATAACTGTAATAACTGAAATGGAATCAGAAATGTATATTTAATTTGGAGTCAAATTGTTCGCCTGAGTAGGAGAGAATCTGATCAGTGAATTACATGGGGACACATGTGATCACATGAATTTTGGAGGAGGCAAGGGTTGAGCCTGCACTGCAGACTCTTCAGAAAATGGTCAACAATAGCTTTTAATGAAAAATTCTTGTTCCAAATACAGGGCCTAGCATGTGCTTCCAAGCCAAATAATTAACCAGCTGAACCCACCCTTACCAATTTAATATTCCCTCCACAACCTCAAATAATTCATGCATATCGACACAAATTGTTGTCCTGCTTTTTTCAAGGTTTACCCAAAACAAGAAGAAAAGCAAGCATTGTTACAATGGAAACTAATCTGGGAGCTGTTTAAGGGATTTAAATTGAAAATTTTGGATTTGAGTTTTCTGTGTAAATTGCTCAATTAATTCAACTTTGAACATATTAATTATTTAGGTTAATAAAATTCACATGTGAATTTAATTATTGAAGAACATGATAGATTTCAATTGCTCAAGAGAAAAATATTACTACAATCCCTATTTTTTTGGTCTAATAAATCCATTTTTTTTCTCATATACCATATCCATTTTTAACGTTCATCACATTACATATAAGTCGCATGTACGACCTTCACATGTATTATAAGTTAAAGTAATAGGAGAGTTGAATTTCATTGGCAAAATAACATAGGCCGCGGCTATTTCGACCTACTTAAACTGCTAAGTTGACCACTCTTATTTTGTTCACCACCTACAAATTTAAATTTTTTAATTTATGCTGAGTTGAGTACCCCTAATATGACACAAATACCCCTAATTTCATAAAAAAAAAAACATCTTTACTCTCTAAACCCACCAATCAATCCTACTTAGGGCTACCCTTTGATTTTGTTTTTACCAAACCGACCGACAACCGATCGAATTTTTTTGGTTTGGTATACCGATTTTTATAATTTGAAAATAAAAAATCTAAAACAAAAAATTGTTGGCAAACCGACCGATTACCGAAAATTAATACCAAAAGAAACCGAATCGATCATTACCGAAAAACCAAAATATATACCGAAAAAAATGAAACAATTACCAAAATTTAGTTATATATGCTTATATAATATTATTATGTTAGTGGTACAATAAATATTAAACTACTAATATTTTAAACAACTATAAGAAAATATAATTGTATAATATTATCATATTAATATTATCAAAAGTGTGAGTTAAAATATAGGGCCAATTTGGTATTGCTGTGAGAAAAAACAGTTGTGAAGTAAAGTCAGCTGTAAAGTAAAGCAGTTGAGTGTTTGGTAAACTATATTTTCAAAAGTGCTGTGAATGCAAAAAATAATATCAAAGTGTTTGAAATTTTTTACTACAAATTTTTATTACCATTAATTTTTCTAAGAACAACATTATTAAATAAGTATGCCTATTATTTTTTTAGTTATATTATAATTTTAATCCTATAAATAAAATATCATAATTAATTATTACAATATAAAATATAACAAACAATAGACATATTTTTTAATTTAAAATAAAAAAATAAAAATTATATAAATCAATGAGGGTATTATGGGTAAAATAAAATATTCATTGTTGTTGTAAGTCACTGCAGTTTTCAAAAGCATTTAGAAACCTGTTTTCTATTTTTGTTGTGAGGAGTTGAAAATTGTGGAGAAAAACATTTTTTTATTTTTTTACCAAACACCAAAACTGCTGTATATGACAATTCTCTAATAAATTCGGTATTCTCAATCACCTACAGCAGTTTTTGGGTCTTCCACCGCAATTTCAAACGGGGTCATAGAGTCATTCTCTAATAAAGTAAATGTTATTATTTTTAAGAAAATAAAAATCTCATCTTTAGGTAAGTAATGCATATATATATACTCATATTTATCAGTATATGTACATACTAAATTAATAAGATACGTACTAATACATATTATTAAACTAATTATACTAGTATATATTATTACTAGGGTAAAATACTAGTATTATACTAAACTACCAATACTATTCGTACAAATATATATTCATCAAATATTATATTTTATGCATCATATTTGATTAAATTTTAATTTATATTGATATATAATAATTAGTATTATTATAATTAAACCAAAAATTAACTGAAGATATACCGAATTAAATCGAAAATAAACCGAAAGTATCCGATATCAAAATTATCGAAATTGAATCGAAAACTGAAATTTACCAAAAATTACCTAACCGAAAAATGCCGATTTTTTTTTTATTTTGGTTTGGTAAGCCCCAATACTGATTTGAATCGACCGATAGGTAGCCCTAATCCTACCTCACCCCAAACACACCTACCCCACCCCATAGAGATCGAAAGTTTTGGTCGGTGCTTCCCTCCGTCGCCGGTGCCAAACAAAATTTTTGGGTCTCAGTATTCGACGGGAAATCATTGAATATATCATATATATTCGGTGGCAAACTACCGAATATAGTTACATAATTGGAAAAGTCACTACCGAATGAAATAATAAAAAAAGAGATACGTTTATTCGTTCGACAAGTCACTACCAAAAGATATACATTTATTCAATGACCATCTACCAAAATACGTTACATAATTACATATTTTGGTACTGGTTTACCGAATTAAAATGCAAACTAGTAGTTTTGAGATGTGAAAAAATTCATGAAAACTCAAAAAAAGACCAAACTTTCTTCAATTGATGACTCCAAATTGTTGAGTGTCCATTCGTCAAAAATAGAAGTAGGTGATTTGGGTACAATTAGATTGTTTAAAGCAATAATCTATGTCTAGGGTTTTGATTGAAGATGATGGTGGTGGTGGTGGTAGAGAGTGGAGTGTTGTTTGAAGATGGTGGTGTACATGGGTGGAGCCAATTGGTGGAATTGTTTAAAGCAACAATTTATTTCTAGGGTGAAGATTGAAGATGGTGGTGGTGAAAGGTTGAAGGTTGAAGATGGTGGTGGTGGAAGATAGTGGAGTGTGAGGATGATGGTGGTATACGCGTGAAGCCAGCTGGTGGTTGAAGAGGGTAAGGGGTGTAGGGAGAAAAAATGTTTTTAAAAAATAAAATGTCTTTTATGATCCATTTTCTATGGGATATATATATATGTCTTTTACTAAATTAAAAATAGGGTAATCAACTCAACAGTTTAAGGTGATCGAAATAGTATTGGCCAATAACATATTAACTCACTCTTAAACATGTAATTTGCCACTTTTTTGTAGTTGATGTTTCCATGTATTGGGCAGGTCCAGACAAACTGTTGTATATACCTTGAGTTGCAAAAATATTGAACACTACTGAAAATGGATTGGGTTATGCCTAGGCTAATTCGGATGAACATTTTTCTCCTCTGTTTTAGGCCTCTCAAATACCAAAAAAAAAAAAAAAACATTTTTCTCTTGGTATTTGTATTTCAAATCACTCATTTGATTAAATATTTTGGAAAAGGACTCCAATACTAAGTTAAAATTTTCTCAAATCATATAAAATTTGACTGTTGAAGGTTTAAATAAAGTTTGGGAAACCATTCAACTTGATTTGGAAAAACTTTTAGGGAAAACTCAAATTTTGAAATATTTTAGAGAAGAATTTGATATGTGTTTCATGTTAAATTTTCCCCAAATTTAAATTTGGGAAGAGGTTTAGAGAAAGTTTGGATATTACACCCAACAACTCAACTCCAAATCCCTCATTTTAAATCCTTCCATCTAAATGAACCCTCAAATTTTCAAACATAGAACCAAAAAAAAAAAAAAAAAATTGATGAGTCTGCAACAGGTTTTTGTGAAACCATATAGGCCAATCCACTAAATATTATATACCTTGTATTGTAATATAGTCAACTACTTTGTACAGATGAAGATGGGGCTGGTGGAGAAGAGTGGTCTTAAGATCAGCTCCTCCCACCACTGCGCTACATTCACAAAAATTTTCCCTCTCCCTCCTACCATCCCTATAAAGAATGAATGCTGGCTCCAAGCCACTGACCCGTTACAAAAATTGAAGATCAAACAAAATGGAGTGAACTTGACCTGTGAAATCTATCCTTGACCCTCTATCTATCCGAACCAACCTAATATAATTTTACAATTCTAATGGAAAATAACAATATTACACCTAGGACAATGGAAGTTACAATGAAGAAAACAAGTGGAGAGTTGAAAAATTTTGGGGCGGATTTACAGCGCAGAAATGATCGGGAGTTGAAAGAGTTGAATTCAGTTGAATTCTTGTCAAAAATGTGCACCACAAAGAGAAGAGAATTGTAGAGTAACAAACAACCTTACTCTCGAGTCTCCCGTAAAAATTCAAAGGCTGCATTCTCCAAAAGCTCTTGAGGATGTTTTACATCTGAATAACTCTGGTCTTGCAGGGAATTCAAAATATCATCAAACGCAAAAGGAATACTGCATTCATAAAGCATGGTTAGCGGTGGTTTCAGACATCAGCATTATTTATTTAAAAAAAGACGAGGAGAAGAAGGGCTTTTTAACCTGGAATTATCATCCAACAAAAAAGAGCTGCTATCTTCATTGCTGGAGTCATCTGTCATTAGAAAATTCATGTTGGAAATGACCTGGAAAAGAAAAGTGGTTTCACTATGTCAAACAATTACAGATCCAGCTGTTTCAAATCAAGTTTTCAGTTTTCTGAACTCACATCAGGAGATACACTTTGTGTGCTGTTACCGGCATCATCATCACAATAACGTGTGCATAGTCTATAAAGCTGCTGAACACTCAAGACCTGAAGACAGAAGCATATATGATCTAAAGAGAGTACAAGAGAGAAAATCAAGTCTACTTATAAATGCAGCTAAACCTATTAATTCAACAATCACCAAACACATATTGGTTTCGAACTCAAACTTTCTTTTACATTCCTTATCCACAGGCTAAAAATTCATTTCAGCTGCTAGTTTCACAGAGAGAAAGACTTACAGGGCATAGGTCATTTGTAAGTTCATCATAGGAGGTTCTAGACTTTTGGTGTAGAACCTGCAGAGAACAAACTAGTCTTCAGATAAGAACTAGCTGATAACCAAACGAATATAGAGTTATAGAAGAACTTCTCTATATCTGAATTCGATAGCATGCCTATTAAAATAATTGAATTATCATTTTCCAAACGGAAAAAAACCATCATAAAATCTGGAGACTAGTTGCTTCCATCACTTAAATATATACGCCAAATTTCAACAAAGGCAAGCCTCCACAAATGTTTAAACAAATGATTGTTTCAGGAATTTTGGTACATGATTAATACCATATCAACTTGAATACTTTTGAACAATTGAACTGGCATAAGGGTAGACTTGCAAGGTCAAGAACATTTACAGAAATAAAATAAATAAATAAATAAAGTTGACTGAGCGGTTGTCAGGATATCCTCTTAACTTGCTCTCCCCAGTGAGACAGCAGCAATACTGCCTCAATAATATGGAACAGACCAACTGACCAGCATTATAATAATATAAAGCACTTCACAAATCTTTGATGGGAGATAAGTCTGAACTGGGAAAGCAAGAGAAATTGATGACAATTCCATTTTCAATGTCTAATTATCTAGAGTTAACACCATTGCTCCATCGGTTGTATCTGTGTATAATGTTGTTAACAGTTCGCTTGCAAAATTCAATACACTGTCACATTTCCTCCATTATCTGGTGCTAAATTCCTTTTCATTAATAATAAGTAAATTGAATTATCTTGTAAATTTGTCAGACTTTTAGGACAGAAAGTATTAAAAGAAATCAAAGGCTTATTTTCAGTCTTCGTATTAAAAAAAAAAAAAAAAATCAGTTTATGAGTACAGAAATAAATAACAAATTATCAGAAAAGGGAGAAAAAGTAACATTCAATATACTACAATATCTAGCAACAAGAACCATCAGAAGAAATACATTTATTTTGCTCTTCAACACAACTAAAGAAACATACCAAGAACCCTACAGCCTGCCTTAAATTTTTGAGTTCATCCCATGATGGGCCAACATACTGCAATGAGATGAAACATCAAACCAACAATGATCAAAACAAATCATTACATTCCAGTTGGAAGGGAGGGAGGGGAGCCAGTCATAAGAATAAAAGAGTACCTCTTCTTTTGCTTCAGTACACCACAGCTCCAATTCAGCTAACCCATTCTTCACAAAGTGCCCAGTGCTGAATGTGCAGCACTCTTTATGAAGAAGAAGGCTGCAGCGGAAACAAGCGACAATGAAGCCACAAGTTAACCTTGTTAATATCTATATAATATTGGTTGATAAAGATAGAACAGCATCTTACCTATTAAAAATCTGTACATTGATATATGAGAAAACTTGAGTAAATATCTTCTGAACAAGAACTGGAGGCACCTGAAACAAGGTTAACCATTAAATTAGAATGTATCAAAAAGGATAGCGATCACTTTAAAATTGTCAAAAGTAATCCCATACATAATTTTCCTTCAATTTACAGAGAAACCCATTAAGACTTGCGATGATGCTATTCCAAGGATTATCTGAAGGACTATTATTATCCGTCCCTTCAGATGATTCTGAAGCACTCCCTTTTGATGTTTTGGGTGCCTGGATTTCCAAGAAAACATGTGACTGGTGTTATTAAATGCAACCTTGGAGTATAATTAACTGAATTGGTTCATATAAACCAGCATCAGAACAAGAATAAGTAACATTTCTCACCAAATACACATCTAACAGAACCCTAGCATATTACCAATATTTTTCAACAAGGAAAGCTAATCCTCAGGAACCTAACTTGCATCCTCACCAACTTATGCAACAGAATGAATCATAAATCTAATCAAACTTCCATAGAAGACATGCCATGTTTACTATAATGTGCAAAAGAAAATCCACATCAAGAAAGAAAGGAGGTAAGAGAATCAAGATGATAAAAAAGTTCAGGCTTAGGGACAAAATTGATTAAAATTAATGGATCAAAATTAAACACTAGCATCTAAAATCACCTGCTTATTCTAGAAGAATACAACCAAGAAGTAAAGAAAAATTTATCTGGACAAATGATAGCTTCAGAGCAATAGTTATTCCACTCTAGCACCTAAAAGAATATAAAAAACTATGGAAAAAGTCATGCTAAGATCCAGTAACCAAAAAATTCATTGTACCTGAGTGCAAGAAGAAATCAGAACTGATAATTCCTTCTTCAAATTCTCTCGGATGATTCCATATATCTTCTCTACATATGCTGTAAGTTGCTGCTTAAAAAGCAAAGCAGGATACTTGGCATCAACCTGGCGTACAAGATCAGAAGCACCAACAGAAAGATTGGCAGAAGAAGATCGGAAGCCCTAAGAAATATGAACATCATATCACATGATGCACAAGAAAAAAGATAAAAGTTAGATACACATAAGCAAAATCAAAATGATAATTAGAAAAATATATCATTACTTGGGTCATTCTTCCAAGAAAAGATGTTGGAGTAGGAGGCTTTCGTGGTGCAGTTCTTAAACTCCGTAGGAGCAAGAACAACAATGTAGATGTATTGGACAGCCAATAAGCCATATGATCATTGTTATCCTGGTCCTGAAAAGAAATATATATTATCAAACTCAAGTTCCAAGTTCCAGAAAGTTTTTCAGAAAAAATATAGTCCCAAATTTCTATGGGACTCTGCATTACTTCAGAACCTTTTATTTAATTGATTTGCTTATATCACTTATAAACCTTTTATGCAAAGTAAAATGATATAAAGAACATATATACATAAATATCTATATATATATATATATACAGTTCTTCTCTAGAGAGGATGTCCGCAAATTTCAAAATTTGCAGACGCCGACACAGTGCCGACATGGGGTAGATAGTGTGTCGACACAAAATTCCAACTGCAGCACATCATCTATGTCGACACATTGTCTACCCCATGTCAGCACTGTGTCGACGTCTGCAAATTTTGAAAAATGCGGACATCCTTTCTAGAGAAAAATTATATCTATATATATATATATACATGTCTTTCTTAAGATTATATATGAATTTCATAAAACATTTGGTTGAAGTAACATTGCCTCTAGACCCTAGCCCTCTCCCTTCTCTGCTTTGATGACTGCTTCAGTTCTAAAACATTTGGCAAAACAAAATTTAAAATGAAAATTAATTTACCTCAATTGCAGAACCAATTATATGAATAAGTCGGTCAAATACACTAGTTTTGTCTGCTTCAAATGATTTCCAGTGGATAAGACATTTGTATATAGTAATTGCTGCAACTGGCTTTCCTTCACTGAACCCAAGATCACTTGTCACACAATTCATGAGAGTATCTACACTCTCCTGCACCACGGACAAGAATAATATGACAGAATCAGTTTAGCGAAAATAAAATAAAACAAAAGTTTAAAGAAAATAAAATAAAAATAAATATTGGTAGGCATGATTTATTTCTCAAACACATACATTCTGCCTTTCAATTCGGGATTCCCTGAAAGAGTCTGAGCCAAATCTTTTTGATGATGCAGCTCTCATGGGTGGTGGTTGTTCCTATAATAACGGAAACCCTACCTTAGGGCACAGAAAGAACAATAAATAAACACTAAATATGCAAAACCACACTTGCTTTATATTAATCACTTACATGATGACCATTTCCCAAAGACTGCAATTACAAGCAGAGAAACAAAAGTCAATAAAATGTTTTTAGGACCAATGTGCACAAAATTCTATTGCATGTCTACCTGAGCTGTTGAAATTGTTAAATGATCCATTTTCTTAGAAGATGAAATCCGCAATGCTTGCTGACGCAAAATTTGGTCCTCAGTTTCCATGTCAGAAAGTTTTTCTTCAAGCCTGAGGAATGATAAAGGCAATAATTTATATTAGAATAATGTAGGTTGTGGAAGTTTTATGTAAGTTGGTGGCTTAGTTTCTTTAAGTTGTGGACAGTTTTTGTGGACTGCTGGTCTACTCTGATAGTACTTCTTTCTTTTTAGCAGTAAACATTATGTTTCCTATACAAAAAATTTAATTTCTATTAGAGTAACTAAAGTGAAAAATTGTTTATGTTTCCAGTTAAGCACGAAAAAACCAACTATCAAAACCATAGTAAATGATAGAGTAAAGATCAATGATGAATCCTAAGCCAATTTGATGGAAAAGAAGAAAGAACCTCTGCTTGGCGGTCTTCAATTCAATTATCTTTGACTCTGCCTCCGTAGCCTGCTTGAACCGCTGTTCACTAAGCCTGCTTGCTTCTTCAAATCTTTTCTCTGTTTCATCAATCTTCTTTTCCAACGAATTTACTAGAGCCTGAAAAGGATCACAGCAAGCATAAAATTGTAATGTAAAGACTAACAGACATTGAGACAACTATATATTTGAATACAAAAGTTTGAATGCAATCATGAACTGATCAATTATATATCTGAAGTATTAACGAGCAGCATATTAATACAAGAGTTTCAGTGCCTTTACCTTGAGCTGCTCATTTTCAGCAGTAATTTTATTGATCATTTCATGATCAACACCTGAAACCTTCTGTACAACTGGAACCTCCTGGGAAACTGGAACCCCCTGGACAACTGGATCCTGTACAACTGAAACTTGTTCAGCGGCTTTCCCTGCAGCCGCATTCGGTTCAGCCACATTCGGTACATCCGCATTCGCTTCAGCCGCATGCGCTGCATTCGCATTCCCATTCGCTGCAGCCTCACGTTCCTTCATAAGTAGTGATTTAGTTTCTTCAAATTGAAGTTGCATCTCATGCAAAGCAGACTGCAATTTCGCATTTTCCTGTGTTTTGGCTTCCTCCATGTCAATCTGCATCAATACATACACAATTGGACTACCGAGTTTGGCAAAATAGAAAAAGTACCTATGAGTCAACTTATGTAACACTGGTTGCGATTCTTGTCAAACTCTTGAACCTTAATTAATAAGGATCAAAATGAGTGTAGAAAGAAAAATTTGAACAAAGGTAAATGGTGAACCAATGATATAGGACAATACAAGATGGGTGTTGCCTATGATTTTATGGTTGGCTTTAGACGGTACAAATTTTAATAAATAAATAAAAGAGGTTTTGAGAGGAAAAACAAAAAAAGATTTAGAAATTACAGAGAAATTAGAGAGATAGAATAGAGAGGAAAAGGGAAAGTAAAGAAAGAGATATCAAGACACCAAGCCTTTCAAGACCATTTAAGTCATTCCTCCAAAATCTGATTTTTTTTTTTTTTTGGGTACAAATGAGGTTAAATGGGGAGGGAAGATTCGAACTCTAGGTTTCTGGCCTTGGGTGTGGACTTGGATGTGGGGGTTACTTTACAATAGACAGTCTTGTTTATGGACTTCAAATAAAATCCAAGTGCTCCTAACAAACTAAAATACTCTTTAAAAATATATAAAATAAAATATTAAAAAAAAAAAAAAACCAAAAAGTTCATTAAAATTAGAGATAATTAAGATTGGGTCTTTTAGAAAAAAGAGTTTTTAAATAGAGACGGGGGTGTTTTAAAATTTATAAAAAAATCATTTTAATTCATAATAAAGTCCTTTAATTTATAAGAATTTTTTTTAATTCATAAAAAGTCATTTTAATTTATAAGAAAATCTTTTTAATTCATAATAAAGTCATCCCCCGATTTAAAGGGTATTTCCCCCGATTTGAAGGGTATTTCCCCTCCTAGGGTGTTAAGCCGTCAAAGAAAAAAAAATAAAAGGACTTGATTAAAAACCCTAAATCATTACTGGTCTTAGTCTAAGAAAGACTCATGAAATAGACTGGACTCTAAGGCTCCCTTAAAATTATAGGAGACTATTAAGAAAACTTAAAAGAAATTGGGCCTTTTCTAAGACCCAGATACATTCACTTTTGATAAAACTTAACATTAACTCTTAAATTGAGTTTTTAACTTATTTATTTATTTAGTTGCATTGACTGACTCTCACACTACCCACATAGGATATTGTGCATTAATACATTAGAGAGAAGAAAGGGATTATCACCCTCATTTGTTTCTCCTGCTCCAGACGCAAGGTTAGCTCTTCAACTTCCTTTTCCAGCTTAATTTTGGCTTCTTGGAGAGCACCAGCTTCCTTTGCAGCCTGCAAAAAAGACAAGTTGAAATTAAATAATTATTCAAATATATGATGCTCAATCTGCATACACTCTTTCTGAAACCAGTGTGCATCGCTTTTGAACAAAATTTCAAACAACAGGCTTGCTTGCTTTTCTTTTGTTTGGAATAAACAAAAAAAAATTTCAATCCAATTTGGTCAGTTACTATGTTACCAGAGAGAGAGAGAGAGACCTGTTTGGGAGTGCATTTGTAGGAAGTTCTTTTACTAAGTAGCAATTTTGTTAAAAGCATATAAAAAATTTCATTAAAAATCAAAGTGATTTATGTAAAGGACAATGCTTAGGTACTCAGATATGAGTACCAACCTTGTACTCATGGTTAATCAAATGAGCTCATGATAGGGTCCACCATCCTAATTCTCTATTCTCTCTCATGATGGGCTCATTTGATTGGCCATGAGTACAAGGTTGGTACTCAAATCTGAGTACCTAAGTTGGAAGCACTTCATGAGGAAACAACTATGGTGCTTCTCTAGAAAGCACTTAAAGTGCTTCTATAACTCCAAAAAGCACTTTTTGCTATCTTTGTCAAAAGCTACCACATTCACAAACAGGACCGTGTTCCTCCATTCATATTGAAACCAAAAAGATTGTGGCTTCTTTTGTGTCATACAATTGAGAGAGAGAGAGAGAGAGAGAGAGAGAGAGAGAGAGAGAGTTGGTAGTTTGATGAGGCACAAGACTCGGCCATGAATGCCGTTACTATTTCTTAGTTTTGTCTTTTAGTTGGTGGACCCGCCACTTACACAAGATAAATGAATTCCACAAAACCAAATCCAACCCATTTAACTTTCGTTTGTTTTGTCAAGGATATCCTCGCTTTTTCAGCCTTTTCAAAATTCTTGAGCACCTTGTTTTTCCAAATACGAAAAAAAAAAAAAAAAAAAAAAAAAAACAAGTGGATTAACTGAAACAGGATTCCATCCACCAGCTTGAGGTGTTTTAGGTTGGGAATCAAACAGTAGAAAAATAGAACCTAGTTAGAGAAAACATAACTTCTAAAAATTTCCTTTATGGGGGAACATCCATGAGAAGGGGTAAGAGAAAAGACTATCATTTCAGAGCATGATCAAACTGCAGTCACATAACCCAGAAGCAAGCAAGCAAGCAAAAGATCTCTACTACATATTATTTCCACCTCTGTATGAAAATCAACATATTTCGCTTGATTACGAATCCAGACCACAGATGAGACACAAGCTTGTCAAATTTAATCACAAAAAGCATGGAAGTTCACATAGCACAAGACAACATGAGAGAATACTTGCTAGATTGTCACATATGGAAACAAAGAACAAACAAGCATACCAACAAGGTGTCACAAACATGATAGGAAGCTTACAAGTTACATCTATATCAGAAGAAGAAGATGGAACAGAAAGGGAAAAGAGGGGGAGAAAAAAAAAAAAAAAAAAAAAAAAAAAAAAAAAAAAAAACAATTTTAANAAGCTTCCGCAACTCTCTACGAGCAACAATTTGTCTCCAGCGACATTGTGTGGCAATTGCTCCTCTCTTCATCCTCAAATAACAATCACGAGTTAAGTATTTCCGGCATTGACTCTGTAATAAACATTAACTCACCTAGAATCAGTTCACATAAACAATATAAAAGATAGCAAAAGTGGAACCAATCTATTTATATAACAGCATAGTATTTCCTTCAATGCTTCAGTTCCTACATAAACCATCTACATGATCTTGTTTTACTTACACTTATTAAGAAAAGCAACAGGTACGAGGAAAGACAGACAAGATGTCTATCTTAGAAAAGAGAGCAGCTAAAAGCAATTTTTTTTTTTTTTTTTTTTTTGTGAAGAATCAAAGATTTTATTGCTATTGAAAAGAAAGATTACATAGTAGTGGACAAGAAGTCCACAATCAAAGATGCATCAAGAGAACTGAAAGCAATCTGACAATAAATATAGCAGAGAGTTACAAACCAAAGCAAACCACTACAAGAAAACTAAAATAGTATGCAGTTTACATGATGTAGCCTTCCAATCAAGAAAAATAGCCGAGAATGAGAGATCCCTGAATTCTGAAGTAACTGATGCCCAAAGTAAACCCAAAAATCAATGCAACACTCCTTCCCAATCAAGATATATCAAACTAAAGGGAATATCTCTAACATGCCCTGACAAAGAAGCCACAAGGATCCCACCAATCACATCTGCTCAATGTATCATGTATATATGCAACATAATACATGTAATTACTAATCTATTATATACAAGCGAGATGGGGTCAAGCTCAGGAACCTTGGACCAAGCCCAAGCCCTATATAAAGTAGGGTTGAGCCTCAAGCCGGTGAGCCAAATGATGACCCCTATTTACAGTCCTTAACTTTCAGAGCATGTCATTTCTTAGGAATTAAACAAATGTAAGTAGCATTGGTGCATGCATTGACTATTCTGCTCCTAAAAAACTCCTGTAAAACCCTCACTGAATCAACTTTTATTGCATCTCAACAATCCTTAAAAATTGCAATAGAAAAGTTATCTGGTCGGTGGATTTCTCTCTACCACAATCCAAATTTCAACCTCTTCAAAAGTTTCTCCAAGCAGTTAACTCTGTCCTCACTAACTGAACATCAATCCAACGTATCCACCTGAAAATTGACACTCATCCTAATCTCTCCAAAAAAGAACCATAGACCTCATTCACAATTCCGTCTTCAATCTCAATTAAATTGCCTTTCCCATTCTCCAATCTATTCATTAGCTTGCTTACTTTTCTGCCACTTACTATGCTGTGAAACAACTTTGCAATATTATTCCATTCTTTAATCCAACTAACTTTGGCTTTTTGTCTCCAAGAAATTTTCACTTTAAAACCACCATCTACATGATCTTTTGGATGATCCAAAACTTAAATTTCAGAGATAGGAATTTGCACATTTGGTCTTCTCTTTTAATATTCTCTACCAACTGGGGTTTCTCTTTTCTATCTCACACAAATTTGGGCAAGATATTAATCAATAAATTTAGACCATTTTGATAAGCTTCTTGATAGCATGTTTACTTTTATTGCACCAGAAAAAATTAAAGAAAAGGAATAGGGAAATGGAAAAAATAAAGAAACCCCAAAAACAAAGAGTTCAGATATTAATGTTGCTATAATTAAACAGAAATGTAATCCCACCTGGATAACTATTGCAGCCCTTGTTTTCTTCCTGAACTTAAGCTCATTACGAGCAGCCAACCCACGCATACCAGTTTGAATAGAAACAGCTGAAGAGCACAGATTTTTATAAGAATTCCTAGAAAGATGCCTGCGACTATATTTCTGGATTTTCACAGAAGCAGCTTCCCTTCTCATGTTTTCATATCGATGGAGTCCAATTTGTCCTGCAATCAGCTCCAAGAAAACAATCAATATCCCCTTGGGCTACAAGGAAACTTATCACCAAGAAGCACAAGTGAAAATACTTTGTACCTCTACAAAAGGCTTGGACTGGTATGGCAGACGATCGCAACAAGATAAATTTTTTGCGACATAGATATGAGCGAACTTTTCTCTGGATAATGCTTGCCGATCTTCCTAAGACCTCACTTCGATAAGCATCTAGTTCTGCCATCTGACCCGCTCTGAGAAACACTTTTGTTTTTCCAATCTGCAACAGAAACACATTAGAAAGATTATTCCTTTAAACCCCACAAAAGATAATTGGTTAGGATCATGTAAAGCTCAGTAGTACAAGGCAGCTTGACTTCTGAAAACTGGTAAGTTTTCCAATTGTAGAAGTAGTAGATACTTTATACTTTAATAAGAAGCCAAGACATATGCAAGAGACTACCATCCAATGAATTTAACCATTTAAAAAGAAAAAGATAAAATCTAACTGTAGCCCATTTGTAAAAGCAGCATTACTATTCTAAGTACCTGATATCCCTTCAGGTTGACCTTCTGCAAAAGCTTCTTGCATGCAGTGACCTCGTCAACACTAAAAATAGAAAACTAAGAAAGTTAGGGGACTTAACAAACAATAACAAGAAGAAGAAATCTCAATGCTACAAATCTGAGTAATAGATGACACTTAGACCTAGTACATAAATAGTTTTTTTGTTGGCAACAACATTTTATTTCAATCAAGCAACAGTGCAACCTTTGTGGACAAGTTGTCCACCTCATACAGTACAAGAACAACAAAGGAAGCTAGACTACAAAACAATACAATTCTTCCAACAAACAGGACCTTAAGCCTAATAAGAACATAAAAGAACAGATTGAGAATAGCCGAAAAAAGATGCAACGTGAAATGCAAAAGATACTGAAGCCCAATGTGATAAACAAAATCTAACTTTATCCCATCACTCATTCTCCCCAACCCCAACATATTTTTCAGAAAATCCTCCTGTTTCTCTACTGCCATAGAACTCAAAAAACTGTAGCACACTGCAATCCCACAACTTTTAAAGTTCGTTTTACATACATTGCCCATTTCTCTTGCGCAACAACAATGCACACACACACACATAGCGTACACATATATATGTGTAGTGCATATAGTCCATTAATCAATGTGATCAATTGTTGCATTTTGGAAAGATAGATACATAGTCCACTGGTCGTGCTGACTTCATTGTCTGGTCAACACAATCAATTATTGTGGGATATCCATGATATTCAGAGAATTTGATGAAACTACCTCTCATTTAAAACCTCAGGTGCCAGGATGCGAAAACGACTTGCAAATTCAGCAAATGTCTTTCTAGTGGGAAATCCAGCACAACTAATCCTAATTGCCTCCATGACTCCCTGGAATCAGATATATATATATATATACAAATATATACACATATCAAATCATGTTGCATTCAAATGAAAGAAATTTAACTGGTAAGATCAACAATAATGAATTGACTACAACAATAAGCTTACCCCACAAGTGAGCTGCTGTAAAACATTAGTATTCTCAAAAATAGATGGCTTAAGTTGATTATTTGGCTTTACACAACGTACATAGTGAGGCTCAATGGCACTAAGTGTTTCAAGCAAAGATTGCAGTTGTTGCTGTACAAGAAGGCAAAAAGAATAAAAACTGAAGGAACATAAAAAACACAAAAAATTTCACTGAGAAATGGCCAATGAGCATATGAATTAGAAATTTAGAACAGAAAATGACCTTGAATCGAGAAGCAATTGATGAGAATTTTGATGATTTGGCAGATTCTTCTGGTAAAGGAGGGAACAAGCCTGAAACAAAAGAGCACTTGGAGGCACTCAGGAGTGCTTGATGCTCTGCAATAACATAATCTTTGTTCTTATCCAGGAAGAATTCTGTTTGATAAGTAACCTGATAACAAAATGTTCACATGAAAAAAATATCAAACAAGTTGATAATTTCTCGTTGGTTGGAATAGATTTTATTACACTGTGTGCTTTATATAAAAGGCTTGAATTTCAAAACTTACATCACCAGCATAATGACAAATGGTGAAGTCAGTGGGTGACAATTTCGGCTTGCTAAAACGTTTATGGTCTTTAAAAGTTTGATAAAGCTTTTGTGAAAATGTCTCATGGGTTGATCTTGGGAACATGCTGCAAAGAATACAAAAGCTTTGTCAGCATATCACAAATCATAAATGAAAAATACTTCATGGTCCAATAATCAACCGGTTGATATCTTAACATTTTAGAGGGGGGGGGGGGTATCACTAATGCTTTATATAGTGCATACCAAGCCTCATCCAGAAGAGCAATTATGCCACCAGGTTTCTGAAATGATAAAAGTATACATCAGAGAAATAAAGCACAATACCATGATATCATGAGGCACTGACAACTCTTTCATTCAGCATAGAAAGTCACTTCTCTTGTGAAGAAAAAATAATAATTAAATGAGGCAAAGGCGCTTTGCAAAGAAATAAATCAACAGAAAACAGGAGAAGTGTAAATGATAGCTTCACATTGGACACAACTAATGTACAGAATCTAACTAAGATTCAGGACAAGATAACACCTCATAACATTTTATTTAAGAATAAATAAAGCCTCATGACCATGAATTATATAAAGATGATAAAATATGTATAAATCTTAAAACTAGCCACAGGAACAGCATGAGTGATCATCCGGTCTCCTAATAAATTCGTCATCAATAAATGGATCTGAATTCTTCCATTTTGTCTCTGAAGAAATCTAGCCATCCATTCCAAAACCAATTGGCAATGGGAAGAGTAGCCCAAACCCTTATAAACCACTAGCAAAGCCCTCACATCTTCAATGTGGGATTTCTCTCAACACGTCCCCGCACGTGTGGCGTCATTTAAGCCTAACACGTGGACAATTTATATAGGGTGACGTAGGAGCACGTGTGGCCGTTAGACGCATCACGTGAATAACCTGCTCTGATACCATGAAGAAATCTAGTCATCCATCCCAAAACCAATTGACAATGGGAAAAGTAGCCCAAACCCTTATAAGCCTCTAGCAAGACCCTCACATCTTCAATGTGAGATTTCTCTCAACAGTCTCAAAGTTGAGTTGTTAATTTATGCAATGCACTACTAGCACATAGCTGCGGAATAACCCTCCACCAGTACATTTTAGTATTTCAGGAGCAATTAAACTACTTAAAGCCAGAAGAATCTTAGAGACCAATAACTTTGGCCGCTTTGTAAACATTTCAATAACATTTAAAAAAATGGAGAAAATTCATCCCATAAAATGTTAGACACTAACTTGAAGAAATCAAAATGCATTCTTAAGATTAGGAAATGGCATATATTAAAATACATCCCCCATATCATCAAGAACTGCAATATACTAGAAAGCATTTGCAAAACTGCAGAAAAAATACTTAAAATCTATAAGCATAAGGAACATAAGTAACAAGTTACCTATAAAAAAATATAAAAAAAATTGAAAGAATTTACTTGATTTTCAACACTAAATTGCAAGAAAATAATATATATATATATATCTGTCTGTGTATGTGACATAATTCAAAGGAAAGATAAACGGACCTTAAAAGGATGATAGGAAAGTGGCATACCTTTTCAATGAGATCAAGAACATCCTGATTATCTATGAACTCTATGTAACTCCAGTCAATTTCTTCTTTGGTATATTCTTCTTGCTCCATCTTGAACACATGCTGTCAAGCAGAATATTGACAATTGAGTAAATGAGAGTAGCCTGGAAGATCCAAAAATAACAAAGAATACATATCATGTATTCATGCCCACACCTGGTTGAAATGTTGCTGCAATTTTTCATTTGTCAAATTGATACAAAATTGCTCGAAACTGCACACCAGTAACAGTTTTGAAATTATACACATCAGGAGCAAACACAAGGATATAATAAAAGCAACCAGGCCAACCTAAGAGCTAAGAACAGAACAGAGCTGTAACGGAAAGGTGTGAGCAGTTAATGTGTTTCCATGAGTAAACAACCTAGAAAAGCAAAGGCTGTGATATCACTTGAAAATTTCCACAGTTTAAGGTGTGCTTCCAAGGACAAACCACCAAAAGAAATAAAAGCAAAGCCATCATCAAATATTTTCTCAATCAGTGACGTGATTGCACAAATAAAACACCCAGCTCATTATTCAGGATATTAGCATAAAAGAAGAAATAAATAGTTTTTGCCAAATGGCATCATAGAGCCACAAGAGAGTTAGCTTTCTTAATCAAGACCCCCATGGGTCCCCATCACATAAAACAGAAGGATTCAATGCAGTCCTCTGCAAGAATTTAACCTCTCAATGATGAAAACAAAAGCATACCGGTTAAGCACCTGTTTGTCTTGAAACTCTCGAATCCATAAATATCCAGCACTCCAATCAAATATTTTGAATCAGGATCTTGACCAATAGAGCTATTTATATTGTTCACAATCCTGGGCAATCAGTTCAGGACATTAGGGGAAAAAATGAAAAAAGAAACCAAATATACATCAATGCAGCAATTTTGTTCCCAATGATGAACTAATTAGTGCATGCTGAAACCTACCAATCAAATAATCTTGAATATACAATTTTGGCCAAAGCGTCTCTACTGACGGCCGCAAAGTCTGGATCTAAGCATTTTGTTATGGTCTCATCACGAGTCACCATCACACGTTTGCACAGAGAATCTTCAAGAGATTTCTCATCACACCTAACAGAAGTTGTAGATTAAGGATTAGCCTTTCACATATGAACACATCAAAATTCAGTTCAGACGTGGATACTTAAAAATAACAAATCATAAGGGTCACAGACATGAAAAGTTCAGCAGTTGTTTTGAGATGGAACCGAGATCTATCATCCTTGGGTTCAGAAGAATCAGTTTCTGTCCCCTTTGCAAACTCAACATTGCCTAAATGGAGTATTGCAGCTACAACTCGAAATATTGCATCCTGAAAAGCAGAAGCTTGGTAAAGATATTTGCTAGAATATTTACTGTTCATAAGCTATGCAGTGACATACTTGCTCATCAGAGCTGATCCCAACAACATCCATAGCATTCCTAGTTGTGAGGTACTCCTTAGACTCATCCACCCCATCTAGCTCATAGAAGTTTGACTGATTTAGATAATGAAATGTTCTTGGATCTCCCAACTTGTACTTCTCAACATCCTGATTGGTGGGCACAAGAAAAGCATGCAAATGTTAGAAATCTTAAATATGCATTAGTTATGTCACCCAGATAATGAACTGTTCTTAGGATTTAATGATCTCAACGATACACTCCCACTCTACATGACCTAGTGTAGCACTAACATGCACACACTTAAGAGTGTCTGCACGCACGCATGCACATACAGATACACATTACAGCTAGTAATAAATAATTAATTTCGGAGTGCTCAGAAGTAGTATAATTAAGTTAATGCAATCTAAGATAAATTATCCAGTGATTGCTCTGGTATCATAGAAACATAGTACCAGACTGCAAATTAGATATGAATGATATTATGAGTACAGGAGATCAATTTACCTCTGGTGGTGCAGCACAGAGCATATAAAAGCAATGGTAATTTCTCTCAGGATCAGACACTTGACAAACACGAGATCTTTCCAATAAATAAGTTCTGATGGCAGCTCCTGAGATTCTCCCCCTTTGATCAAACTGAATCTCCACGAACTTACCAAAGCGACTGCAGTTATATTAAATTCAATTGAGAGCAGAAATTAACCCAAATGAATAAAGGATATAAGCAAAAGAAATACACAATGCTTTCAACAATAACATTCCGCCCTAACTTTATCTATCTCAACAGACACATAAAAAAATAAAATAAAAACTACTTTTTTTCTTTTTGTTGGAAAGAAACAAATTTCATTAAAAAATTTGATAAATAAAAATCTAGTTATCTCGGTGGAAGAAAAAAGAAATGAGTTACCCACCTTGAATTATTATTTCTGAGGGTCTTTGCATTACCAAATGCTTCGAGGACAGGATTAGACTGCCATCAAAAAGAATAATAAGTGAAACAAATGGATTTTATCACTGGTGCAAGTCCCTTCCCAAAAAAAAGCCATGAACAATAGACATCTTAGTAGACATCAAAAATAGAACCAACTGTAATACTACCCATTTGGACAAGTAAAAACATCAGAAACTTGTTACCTCTAGGACTTTCTGCTCCACAGATCGCCCCTCAGTTGCAGCTCTTCCACCCATATAAGCAAGATAACGCATAAGCATCTTTGTACTCTCAGTTTTTCCAGCTCCACTTTCCCCACTGACCAAAATTGCCTGGCTTATTCCCTCATTGATCATCTGTCTGCATTAGAAATTTTTTATTTTTTAAAGGCACATTATCAATTGTAAAACACTTAAAAAGTTAAACAACTAGCGTAGTTTGACAAATTACCTGTATGCAGCATCAGCAATAGCAAAAGGATGTGGGGCCAGCTCACCTAAAGTCACCCCTTTATACTTTTCCATCATTTGATTATCGTATAAATGAGGTAGTCTCTGGAAAGGGTTCACAGCTATCAATATACCCCCTGTGTAAGTCTGGAAACACCGTTAGAGAATTTAGCTGCCTATGCCAACTATTAAAGTTATGCCTCTAGAAAAGATATTGGCAGTTACAATATTGACTGCACATATCAAATGAATGACATTATCCATGTCTCAAAACCACAGCTGAGAGGTAAAACGGAATGCAAATTTTGGAAATTACACAATGCGGATGACCTTTAGAGAACAACTAAAACTAATTTACTAACTAGTTAAAGGAGAAGGGAATGTGTATCATCTGAGTAGCACTCACATAGATTTCATTTACATCGTATCGACATTTCAAATTCTGCAAAACCCCTGGTTCATGCAGATAAGCCAACTTTGTCATATCGTCTACACCACATGGAGGAAATTCAGGATCCTTTGGGTAGACATTGGATGCTTTGGCCACAACCTACAACAAAAAGGCAAGAAAAAATAGTCCATAAGATGATCATGATAATTAATAATATGCAAGGATTAACCAGGCACTAGATTTCATATACATACAATGAACGTGATGGCTCTGTTAATATCAAAAGGAACATAAAAACAAGGAAGAGGAAACCCATGCAGTCAAATGAACCTTGTATCATGGCTTAGTAAATAAAGAACATTATTTCCTTATAATTCTGATGTGGAGATACTCTATTATTAAAACATTCTCCTAACATATTAAGTGTTTCTGAATGTTATTTGTTATCATTTTGCCTGCAAACATGGGCCACTAGTTTGTAATAGATCTGCATTTAAATTTCAGAGTACTAAACCGGCATACTGAAGTTCTACATTAAAGTATATCCTGGGTCTTAAACAACTAACAAAAGCAGAAGCAAGGCTCAATGAGAATTGTAAAAATAATAATAATAATAAACTGAAAGAAAGAAACAATACACAACAAATTCACATTAGGCAAGTAGCTGGGTCAAACAAGTACAACAAGGCATCCAAGTTCCCAATCTTTTTTTTCTTATATAGGAAACAACAGCTTTATTAATGAAAGAAGAACTTACAAAACAAGATGGACAAGAAGTCCATCAGGAACACAGAAACTAAAACACCAAGCAAAGCCCCTAAACCTAGAGTCCTAGACAAAATTAAACCAAACATCTCTTCGGGGGCATCCAGTAAAGTTGGAACGATATAGACAAAAGTAAACCAAACAACTTAGTTCAAAAGAGCAGACCAATCCAGATAAATCAAACGAAAGATTGGGTTTATGTAACAATCCAACATCCAAGTTCCTAATCTTATCATTTGGTTTAAGCATTAAAGGGTTATACCAATAAGTCCTCAACTTCCAAAAAATATATGCACAGTTTGTTTTTATTTCATGTAAGCAATGGCAGAGAAACCTTCACATAACAGCTAACTGCTTTAATTTGAATTAGTAATCAACCAATAAAAGCATAAACAACATCAGTACAAAGGTTTTAAAAGAAACACTGCTGTCCAGATTTGATGCCATTATGTTCTGACATTAACATAAATTGAAAATGCCCACAAAATAAATGTGCCTTGTAAAGGTAAATGCATGTGCTTCCTATCTTGATGGCAACACTTGATAGAACAAAATTTAGGGCTGTAAAGAATCATGTCAAACCACTCAATGAAAAAAGTGATATGGGCCACTACAAGAAGGAAAAGTTTGTAGAAACAAGTGCTGATTAACCATGAACAATGATATCCCCAATCATAATTCTGTAAATTAATATGAAATTTAAGCAGCACTCACCGTCTTCCCTGATGTACAGTTTATTTCAATTTCTTCACCATTAACTTTTACGACTTCTCCATCTATCCACGATACCTCCGGATCCTCCACCCAAACATGAGATCCAATTGCCAAATTGACATTAGCAGCCTGTATGGCCAATAAGATAATAAGTAAATCTATAAGAGAGAGCAAACGGATCTACCAAAAAACTGTAAGGTGTTCCTTATTCTATAACTGTATGGATATCCATCAATTTTTTTCTTTTAGTTGGAAAGATTTAACCTCGGATCTACCTCTACCACCCAAGACAAAGTCCAAATAATCGCATTCTAATTAAAGGATGCATCAAAGCACTTATCCAGGAGCACCCAAAAAGCGCTGGATGCACTTCTTGTGATGGATATCATCCATTCATATGATAAAAGTGGATCTAAAGTTTTTAGAAGATCTTTCATATTCATAGATTTCAAGTATCAGGATAAGAATAACAGAACTTCCAAAGTTTGTAACATAATGGCCAGCAAGCTACAGATTTCTTTTATATATATATGTGTGTGTGTTGTACATGAGACTCTTGTCGAATTATTTATAAGAAATTTTTTTTTTTTTTTTAAGTAACAGAATTTGTTGATCTTTTCAAAGAAAGGCAACTGAACTATTTATTAATCTCTCTCTTTTTTTTTTGGTCGAAACTATTTATTAATCTCAAAGATAAAATATCCAAATTCAAATTCTCTATACGAATTTGAATCTTATATTTTTCTAGATTAATAAATAGTTCATCCAAAAGACACAAAAGGGGCACTGTCTAAGAACACAAAAAGTATGCGAGAGAGAAAAATGAAAGGCTTTTCTTTTAATTTTGCATTTTATAGGTTTATCTTAGTACTTATCATTTATATTCTTGGTTAAAAGTATTTACAGGTTCAAGACAACATCAGAACATCGGCACGCTAAGATATCAATCAGCAGCCTAGTACAATTTATATGACAAATTTATCATATGATGAAAGAAAATTAGTACAATTTATTTAAAGTTTTCCTAACATATATGCAAATTGGTCAGTCGAGTTTTATAGATATATATGCCATGTTTTGGAAAGATTTATAGACATGCATCATCCAAAAAAGAAACTAGTAAGCATCGATCAACTTCTCCTTCAAGCCAAGTTGACATCATGCAAGCCAAAGTATAATGCAATTTTGTATTGTATACTTTCATAATTTTGCAATTAATGTTGAATATAAACAAAATTTCCGATATGTTATTTGCTTCACAAAGTCGATAGCATAATCCAAAGGTGGTCGGCAACTTTATCCTAATAAAACTCTCAGCCATGAAGCAAGGGTTAATGAAATCCAAACTGCAGCAATGAGAACAATGCAACTCTTTTTTATGCCAAGTATTTGGAGAAAAATATAGCCTTTCAAGCCAGAAAGCTGTTTATTCAGTAAATTATACTGCCCAACTATCTCATAAGCTTACCCTAAATTACATAGAAAACAGCTAGTTTCAATAAACCTGAATATTTAACATTTCATAATTTTGGTTTACTACGATAAAAGAACAGACAATTTCTGAAATTTTCACTCCACAAACAATCAAACAGTTCCAATCCCATGTAAGCTCATCAGAGCTAAACACAGAATCAACTCAAATTGCAACACAGATTAATACATAATTAGAAAAAAAAAAAAAAAAAAAAAAAAAAAAAAAAAAAAAAAAAAAAAAAAAAAAAACAACATATCATTCAGAAACAGAAATTAATGGCAAATAAATTCCAAAACTTGGAGACGAAGAAAATGCGAAAAAAGCTACCATTGCTGGCGAAATTTCTGATTCGATTCAGATCAAAGGCAGAGCTTCCCAAACCCTAGATTCCCTTCAGCTATGACCCAATGTCGACGAAGCCATGGATTCTGTCCTCAAGAGCGAACCGTACGCACAAAGATCCAACAAACCGTGCCTAAATTGCTGGGTTACCTCATTTCAAACTCAGAGGTGCCTAAATTTGGTCGGCTACCTCGCAGAGAATGGCAATGTTGCTCCGCTACCTCAGGCTCCGACTGTACGGACTTGGCATTATGAAAATGGGAAA
Source organism: Dryas drummondii (assembly GCA_003254865.1). Classification (NCBI taxonomy): domain Eukaryota; kingdom Viridiplantae; phylum Streptophyta; class Magnoliopsida; order Rosales; family Rosaceae; genus Dryas; species Dryas drummondii. The sequence continues at coordinate 1,057,683 of QANW01000563.1, forward strand.
TGGTGTTGCAGAGGGGGCTACAATGGCGGACCTTTTATCCTTTCCTGAACGAGAAAGAAGAAGAAGATCCTCTGCAACTACGTTCCCTTTATTTTCTCGCGTTTTCCTTCGCCTTCGTTGCTCTCTCTCCGTCGCCGTTTTGCCTCTCTCTCTCTCTCTCTCTCTCGCTCGCTCGCTCTTCTCTCGCGGCCTTCGTTTTCGCTTCTCTGTTTCGAAAACGTAACAACGTGAACGCGTAAGCTCAACATTTAACTTTAAATTCCGTTATTGCCCATCGTGTTTTGATATATTCACGGCCTTTAGTTTACGTTGGTTGTACTTTTGAATGGCTCTTTGGAGTCTGAAGTACCCGCGTTACTTGTTTAACGAGAAATCGGAGAGTTCTGATAGGACGCTCCTCAACTCCATCACGTTTGGTACGTTCTCATTTTCTTTTCCCGCTAAATGGCGCTAATACATTGTTATATTCTTTTTGTTACAAATACCTTGTTATATTTTTTTGTAACTAATACGTTGCTATATTTGTCTTATAACACTAGAGAAATTTAATAAAATAACTCATTTAATGTCTTGTGAATATCTTTGACATTTTTACAAAAATGCTTACCATTTAATTGTTTGGACCAGTGAATTAGATCAAATTATCTATGTTTCAGTCATGTAAGGACATTCACACTACGCTGCTAATGTAAATGTCAAATTAAGATACATTTTATAATAAGATAATAAAAAAACTAAATAGATTCGCCAAATTTTTCTTGATAAAATACCTTAAAAAGTTGGTTCTTAAGTTAAGGGTAAGTGGTACACGCCCTCACAGACAAATTTTTTCATCATCAAAACGTTTTTAAGTCTAAATTCGTTCTTTAATGGTAACCCATAAACACTTGCATGCACTAACATTCGAATGGATCAAAAATTATAAAAAGAAATATGCATTATCCGATTATGTCGAGTCCTAATCTTCACGAGACATGGTAGTACTACAATGATGGGCCTTCATATTAAAGTATGAGAGCTACTATTTGCACACCCCTGATTTTCTCTTTGGACACCCCTAACAACCTAATTTGTGAAATTACTTAATTGACACAAAGAGAAATAACCAAAAAGGACAACCTTTATTATTTGAAAAAAAAAAACTCTCCTTACACACCCATCCCAACACTGTTACACACCCCACCCAACACTCTTAAACCTCAGCCAAAATAATCCTAAAACTCTCATTGCATACCCCCTCCTCTCATAATCTCATCTCTTCATTTTTCCTCCATTAAACCCTAAGTTTTCTCTCTTGGTCACATATATGCCATAAGATTGTAGAAATACATATTAGTTTTCATGAATGGAGCCTTCACTCGTCCCTTATTCGCCTTCCGAAGATGTATGATCGTAATTTTTTGGGTTTTTTTATGTGTTTTTCATTTACTGTTCGCGGTTCATTCGGCGAACCAGTACCGAACGTTTCTGCATTGTTCGACAGATGACTACCAAACACAACTAATATATTCGGTGGTCAACTGCCGAATGAAAATTACAAAAAAAATTTTAAAAAATCCATTCGGTGACTATTTGCCGAATGAACTTATAAATTTCGACAGACACATGCCGAACATTTTACATATGTTCGGAAGATATCTGTCAAATGAAGTATTTTGTTTACAAAAATCGATATTGTTCGGTAGTCAACTGTCGAACGAAGGTTATTGGTTCGACAGATTACTACCGAACAGTATGATTTCGTTCGGTAAGCTTCTACCGAACAGATTTATTTCGTTCGGTAACCTTCTACCGAACGTACTGTTTTAACATTATTTTTATGTTTTATGTGTAGGATGATGAACAATATGAGCAATATGGTGGTGCTTCTACTCGAAACAGCAAGGTTGAGGACTACATTGGGGCCGAAGTCGAGGTCGAGGTCGAGGCCAAGGTTTTGACCGAATATTCACGTGACTATAGTAATGAATTCACAACAAACGAGGAATGAATTTGTTATTTGGGAAATATATGTTGCAAATGTAGTTGAAATGTGAATAATGTAAATTACATATGTGTAGATATTTCATTCGAGGGATGCATTGGTTAGCTGGGCACGTGCACAAGGAAGGACGAACAACATAGTCATTGTCATTNAGACTAATAGGTACTGTCTGCCACTCTTTGAGATTGTTGGGGTCACATCCACAAACATGACTTTCTCAGTTGCATTTGCTTACATTAGTTATGAGAAGGAAGACAATTACATTTGGGCTTTGACTAGATTGAGGTCGTTACTCAGCAATGATTGTCACAGACCGAGATCTAGCACTCATGAATGAAATCTCTGTAGTTTTTCCTACTGCTAGACATTTATTGTGTAGGTGGCACATTAGCAAAAATGTGATGGCAAATTGCAAGAAAAAGTTTGGAACCAAGGATGATTGGGATAAGTTTTATAGTTCATGGTATTCCTTGGTAAATTCAACGTCAGAAGATGTGTATTTAAGAGACTTACAGCAAATTGAATCTAAGTTCGGTTGGGTTCCTGGAGTTATTGACTATTTAAAGGACACTTGGTTGATACCATTCAAGGAGAAGTTTGTGGCTGTATGGACAGACACATGTATGCATTTTGGTAATACAACTTCCAATAGGTAAACATTTTCACATATTTGGCATTACTGGTTAATTATTATATTGTGTTGCATATAAACTAACTTCACTCTATTACTAGGGCGGAGAATGCACACGCGAAGCTAAAAAGGGAACTTGGCTCTAGCCAGCTTCCCTTTGATACCTCTTGGGCACATATACACTCATTTTTAGTATTGCAGCATACACACATCAAGGCATCATTTGAGAAGAGCCGAACGTTTGTCCAAGTCAAAATGAGACAGCCGGAATTGAAAGATTTGATTGGTTATGTATCTATGGCGGCATTGACTATAATTGCTTGCGAGATTGGCCGGTAATTTGGATACTAACTCAACTATAATTAATGTGATGCTTACTGACTAATATAATTCTTTTCTCTTTGTAGGGCCGATTCAAATCCGACTGGAACATTACCGTGTGATTACACTATTCGCCATACACACTGTTTGCCATGTGCACATGAGATTTTGTCGTATAAGCGACGTAAGATGCGTATTCTACTTGATTCAGTGCATCCCCGTTGGAGAAAGTTGGATATGCTTCACGAACCACAAGTGATAGTGTCAAATCCACCGGTTCAGTTCACACTTGATAGACTAGCAATATGGATGGAAGGACAGAATGAGGACACTAAGAGGATGATAAGTTTGAAAATAGAAAAGCTTATGAATCCAGAGATAACGGTGCTAAAAGAACCGCGTGCGAAGGTAAAGACTAAAGGGCGCCCTAGTCAAGCCGAAAATTCTACCCGCCATTTGCCATCTGCCTTCGAGTATGCACTTTCGGGTCAAGGTAGCCACTCACCATCACCTACAATATGTACTGTTGGCACCAATTCGCCAAAGAAGATGCCAAAGGCAAGAGTATCAAAATTGAAGGTATATAATTCATTTGGATGATCTTATTTTATTTTACTAATACTCATTGCATAATCGGATTTATTTATATTTTTCTACAGGCATATAAGACATCACTCACGCCATCTGTTCCGACCCACCGGTATACACAGCAATTCAAAGCTAGCATTAGACCATTCATTACCGGTTCCACTGATGTGAAATCCGACGGTCATTGTGGGTATAGAGTCGTAGCTTTGGCATTGGGGTTGGGTGAAGATGCGTGGCGGAAAGTGCGTATAGATTTATTCCACTCGTTACGATCATTGTCCATCCTATATGAGTCCATATTTGGTCGATCTCGAGTTGCTGAGCTAAAGCACTCGATTGAGTATTTTGAAGAACCTCTTATTGCACCAAAGGATTATTGGATGGACATGCCGGAGATGGGATATGTTATTGCGACATGCTATGGTGTAGTGGTGACCCATGTATCTAGGTCGTTATGCTTAACATGCCTACCATTTAGCGTACACCCAGATATACTAGAGGGATCCGAGATTTGTGAGATTGGTATCGGTTTTGTCAATGACGATCATTTCATACAGGTACACATTGAACTATATGGTTTGTTTTATTGGATATTTAAATTATCTTTATAGGTACACTCAGTGGATATTTATTCATATTTATTGAATTCATGTGTAATGCTATTTTATAGGTACACTTAGTACCGGATCACCCCATGCCACTAATTCCTACTGTGTGGACCTTGCATGCCACCGAAAGCGCAAAAATGTGGTATACTAGATACCAACATCGCCTTGAGCAATTCAAAGAATTTGTGTGTCATAGTGATCCATCCACACAAGAACCTGTGTCTCTTGATAGTGATTGATTATGTTCTGGACTTGATGCATTTACATTGAGTTATGATGAGATTATTGTATTATTTAAATATATATAAGTATGTGGATTTAAATATTTTTTGCATGAACATAAGTATTTCACATAAATAATGAGGTGGATTAAATTATATAAATTAACCATAGTATTTGACATAAATAAAACCTTATCTAGTTACTGAAACTACAAAAATATCAAGTTATAATCATTGGCGGGGACGCCGTCTCGAACCGCGTTGGTATGTCATAGTGTCCTGCAAGTGCGTCTCTTGTAAAATATGTTGCAAACTCTGAACCGACTGATAGAGGTAAGTAGGACGTGTGATAACAACTTCTTCGCCCATGTCAATAATCGGCTGGGTAATTCGTAGCATCCGAGGCTCGCGCTCCTAAAAGCCAAAATATGCGAACATTAACAGATGCAATCGGAAAATGCGAAAATTTATTGTGTAAATTTACGTACCCGATAGTATGCAATATCAGATGTGGCGTGTGGGTCAAAAGCACCTCTGCGAGTAGGGTTGTGGACGATTGGATGTGATATAGAGGTGAACCAATCGAGGTACCCTCTCACAGTATCCGATGGCCGCCTCACCGGTATACTGCGCGCCTCCTCAGACAACACGTGATTCCCCCATGCCTCCCACATACCAGCTAAATAATTGTACATGGGTCTGTATGAGTGCGCATTCGAACCTCTAACCCCCTGAAAACCCGCACGTGGTGCAGGGGGGATCGTCTGTACCCTCTCAAATTGCCTAAGTACTTTCTCGGGACAATAAGGCTCAACAACATCAAAACACCTTATCATCCCTGTGAAGAATGCTATAGCTGGCAATGGGTGTGCTTGTCTTTGGGATTTGTATGGTTCCCAAATAACCTGAAAAAAAACAATAACATTATATAGTTGAAAACATTAACGTAATAATATAATCCTAAATTTATAAAAAGAATTGTAAATTACAAATATACCTCGTCAGCCGACAAAACATCAAGTCGTTGCCGTATTCTTTGCACTGCTTCAAGATCACTGCCACCATCCCGCCTTGGAGTCCAGCGGAGCGCACGAGGTGAATTCTCGGAATAATTCATATCGTACGATGGACCGAAAATGGTGTGCATGTGCTCGTACACCCAAGCCTCTATCAGTGTCATATATCCGCCGATTTGTTTGACACCAGCTCGAGAGGCAAATCCAAACTGCCTAAACAACCATGCTAGGCATCCAGCGCCCCATGCGTAATGGCTAACGGTGTCTAGATTAGTGAGCAGTCTGAGATATTGCACTTGTACCCTTGTGCCAGTCTTATCTACAAACAGGGTACAACCCAATAAATACAACAGATACGCCCGGGCTGCACATTGGATTTCATGCTCAGAGTCGGCATCAGTGACATCACTAAAGCACGTACGTAACCACTCTAATCGTACGTACTCACCACCAAAGTCCATCAACTGCTCTGATGCCTGATCCCCACTAACTCCTAAATATGCAGTTAGTAGATATTCAGAAGTAATGTTATCCTCGACAAGTGTAGCCACTGGTGCACCACCAACCGGAATGCCTAAAATGTTGGCTACATCATCTAGTGTGATGGTCATCTCACCAAAAGGCAGGTGAAATGTATTGGTCTCCGGATGCCACCTCTCAACAAAAGCGGACACCAACACTTTGTCAACCGTACGGTAAGAACACTGCACCAGTGATGTCAACCTAGAATTAATGACATATCCCTTCAACCGGTCATTATCTGTTCTGGCCCACAACTTCCACTCACGAAGCTTGGTGGTTTTGGACATGCACCTCAAAGGCTCCCGTTCCTAATTCAAACATAACCAAAGAAATTCACTCATTATTACTGCAAGTTACACAAGCATATAATACCAAATGTTAAAGATCATACCTCGTTGTTCCAAATGTCAGTAGCTACGTGAGTTCCATAACTCCTCAGCAGGGACGTGTCAATGAGACCTCCCGGGAAAGGCTCAGCAAGCTCGTTGAGATTATCCTCATTGTAATCCTCAACCGGAACCTCAGCTTGTTCAGAAACTGCCTCACGACTAGCTCGTGCTTGTACTAGCCTTCTTCGCCCAAAAGCTGTGGGTCGTGTTCTTTGCATATCATCGGCAACATCGGGGACTTCCCCTCTGGATGAAGATGTACCACGTCTGATTCTTCTTCTGTCCATCCTATATTTTCAAACAATAAATTGAAAATTGTTTTAACAAATATATGATTTTTTAAAAGCTTAAAAAAAAAAAACAAATATTTCAACATAGGTGGTTCGGCAGTCAACTGCCGAGCAAGGTGGCAACTGTTCGGCAGTTGACTGTCGAACACAGTGGCCACCATTCGATAGATGGCTGTCGAACCAAAATAGGGAAATTCGAAATTTTGCATTCGTTCGGTAACGTGCTGCCGAACCAATTTATTTCGTTCGGCAGGTAACCACCGAATTAATATTCATTGTTCGGCAGTCATCTGTCGAACCAAAATATGGAAATCCGATATTTTGCATTCGTTCGGTAGGGTACTGCCGAACCAATTTATTTAGTTCGGTAGCTGGCTGCCGAATGAAATGAATTCGTTCGGCAGACCAGTGCCGAACGAGCTGCGAAATCAGAAAACTAAAAACCCTGAAAATGCTCACTCCAAAACCCGAAATCCTCCCTACAAATCATCTCAAACAGACGAAAACGGTATTTGGGATGGATTAACTAATTCAAATTAGATAAAAAAGTATTTGATTTACATTTAAATAAACAACATTTACATTTACAACTAATTTATTAAAGAAACTCACTTTTAGTGGCTGTGGTGGGGATAAGAGTGGCAGAAATTTGATGAGGCCACTGCTGGAGTTCACAGCGGTGCTGACGACGGTGACGACGGCGGTGATGAAGCCGGAGGTGGATGTCAGCAATGGTGGGTGCTGGTTAGTTGTGAGGTGAGATGGGGTGTGTAGTGTAGATGTGTTTGTGGGGGGGTGTGTAATATTTGGGTTGAGAGGGTGTGTAAAGAGAAATTTAGACATATTAGTGAGATTGAGGTATTTTGGTCATAATAGAGGTGTGTCAAAAAGAAATTTTATGTTTGAAAAATTGATAAGGAGTGTGTAGGAGAAAAGTGTGTACAAAGAGAAAATTAGGGGTGTGCAAATAACAGCTCTCTTAAAGTATAATCAGAGGTGGACCACAATCTGTAAAAAGCACAACAAACGTCACATCTTTGTGAACCAACAAAGCTGTTTTTTTTTTTTGTTTGGCCAAGAGACAAAGCTGTTGTTATTTTTATATTTTGCTGGTACAATTATTTTCCCTTTACTGAGAAAGGGCATTCGGATTAAATGAATACAGAAAAAATAAAAAAACAAAAACACTTTTTGCAAATGTGGTAACCAACCAAAAAAAACAATTTTTTGGGAATGAATTTATAACTTCATATTTGGTGACCAACCAATTAGGTAAATGTAATCACTAAGGCAGTTGGTTAGGTAGCAAACTTGACAGTTATGTGAGTTGACACACGAACTGAAGATTGATCATGAATAGTACTTTCATTTTATTTTTTCTGGGGATGAATAGTAATTTCATTAATTAGTCATTAGACTACAAAACCTGAGTTTAGAACTTGTGGAGTTGTGGTATGGTGGTTATTATCTCATAGTTCTGAGGGAAATTTCGTAACTAAACCAACCATCTTCCGAGTTCCCACCAAATCGGCACAGTCAACTCCTGTCCATTGACGTAGTTAATTGTGTGGGCCCCACAGCGGAAATGAAAGGCATTGATTTGATCCACTTCTCCTGATACGGGCCCACTGAAAACTTGCATTAGATTCGGGGCGCCTTTTGTTTGTGGAAAATAGTGGAGTTATTTACTGTAAGGGCTTAATAGGAATTTAATATTCTCATAAACATGCATACTGATACCAAATTTGGTTCACGCATTGAAAGTTTAGGAATGTCATTTTCTATATTTGATAAGTGCAAGTATGCGAAAAATACTTCATAATTTATGAAAAAGTAATGCCCTAAAAAAAGAAAATAAAACCCTCCTACTTAGGGGCGGATCTACAATGAGGTCAATTGACCCCATAAACCTATAAATACTGGGCTTGAGAGAAATTTTTAACCCCATGAAAGTTGGGTGTTACTAGCAAAGCACAGAGGCAAGATGTATGCATGGTATTCGTGAAATGGCTAAGAGAGAAATGAAGATCATATGATATGGGGAAGAGGAAGGTGTCACTTGAGATGATATATATATTTTTTAATTCTAAACTTGCCAAAACGAAGAGGAAGGTGTCACTTGAGATGATATATATATTTTTGAATTCTAAACTTGCCAAAACGACGTCGTTTTGGCAAGTTAATTAAAACAAAACCTAAGTACTGAGTAGAAGACCACACCACACCAGACCACACTGAAGAGGAACAACCACAATGAAAAGGAGTGAAACCCTGAACAAAGCAATGTCGTCCACTTGCTCCTACTCCCTTGCGACGTTGACGCCTGCTTCAGTGCTTCTCCCTCGTGACGCGCCGACACAACACTTCCTGATGGACTGCCGATGCGCGCCTGTGCCTACTCACTTGCTTAGCCAGTCAGCTTGCTCCCTCGCAGGTCACAACGCCCCCTGTTATACTGTCATTGCGCGCCTGTGCCTGTGCCTGCTCACTTGCTTCTTAATCTTGCCCCCACAACAGTTGATTTCTGAATCCGTCACTACTCCTGCTATTTTGGGTTTGGGTTTTCCTTCCTATAGAAAAACATTAACGACATTTTTTCAAAGTCATATTACTCCTTTTACCAATTGAAAATAACAATTATATATGTAGACAATTGTTGGTTTTTATTATTTAGTATATATAATAACTAGGGGTATGATTGAAAATTTGAACTATTTTTGTTTTCTATTCCTGTACAAACCAAATATAGGAAAAATAAAAAAAATATTTTCTAGTTACTGTCCTAACATTATCAAACATGAGAATGCAAATCATTGCGAACCAAATGAAACCTAAGGACAACAAGTGCACAGATCAATATGTCGGCAGTGCTACTCTTAAATTCATAAATTTCTAAAATTTGCTAAATCATATTAAGTTAAAATTAAATAAGTTCAATAAACCTAAGAAAATTTTAAGATGCAAGTAAAAGATCTAAAAAGAAAAAGAAAAAACCATTTGCACTAGAGTTGCACTAATAATTGTCACTACAATGCAATTTCCGATTAGTTTTGTACTTTTGTCATAAAGACGCACCAGACACATGCACTAGTCACTAGATTTTCTCATGCACGTTCAATTGCTTTCGACACAAGTGTTAATCTGATTTTGAATCCTCTAGAGCTTGGTTAACAGTTGCAAAATGCTTATCAGCAAATATTGGAAGTGCACTATTAGTCATAGAGAACAAAACTGGATTGATGGTTTGGCTAATTTGGGCCATGGTCGATCTTAAGATGGGCTTTCATATTTTTTGGACCTCTATAGGCCTAGGTGTATTCCTGGTTAATTTTGCTGGCCTACAATATACCAAAATAAAAAAATGTTCTCTCTTTTTATTTTGTTTGCAAAGAAGCGTCTGTTACTGTCTGACTGACTTTAAAGGGCTGAGAAAATTTTCATTGTGATCATAACAATGTTATATAATATTACTAAGGCGGAGACTATTTCGATCACCTTTTTTGGTAAAAAATTATAGAATTACTCAAATTTATTTTGCAGTATGTTATTGAAATATATTAAAAAGTTCGACAATTTATGGCTGAATATAATGACAATATTTGATAAAATATTGTTGAATGTCTTTTTTTTTTTTTTATTCACTAGTTACCTACCAAAAATTCTGCCAATATTAGACAATTAAGTGTCGAATAATTACAAATATTTTCATCTAAACCTATTACTAATTCACATGTACGTGTTGCAGACTTGCAGTATCACAAAACATTACTTTTTCAAGGTTTTTGTTGTTCGCATGTCAGATATCTTAAAACATGTCACAACAACAAAAAATTGCAAGAAAGGACCATTTTTAGTGAGTTCATTTTTTCTCACCACCCGTAATTTTGGTGTAGCATCACTACCTCATTCCAAGCTTTCCATGTGTGATGTGAAATAACCATGGTTAAACTTTTGCAGTTAATACTTTCCATGCAATAATAACGAGCAAGAACAATAAGAAATTACTTATCATCCACACCTTTCATCTATTAGCATAGATGGAGTGAGCAAGATGGGAATTAAGGTTAGAATGGAAACAGTTCAAATAGAGAAGCTTCCATCCCTGATTTTTACGCAATGCCAGAAACACTTCAAGAAACGCCAAACTTGAAAGAAAATGAAGCCACTAGTGTACAAAGGTACAAGGCATATATGCATGCCATTTTGGTGTTGCAATCTCATAAATTGTAAGGAAGCAAGCAACTATATTCCCAAGTCCCTTTCCAACAGGGAATCCAAAGAGATGGTCATAAATGCACTTTGCAGTTTGGACATATAGGGTGTGAACATGTACACATTGAACCACATACACCTTTTGTTTGGTTATAAATTTATATAATAGTAACTCTTGCAACTGCAACTCGGATAAGTATTAAGTAGCAGAGCTGAAATAATTAATATATGCTCTTTGGGGGATTTTTGGTCACTCAATGCCACAATGAACTTTCATATGTATGTTGGTTTCTATTGAGTGTAGCTCTAGGTTAATTGATATGCTTAATTGATAATAGAAATTACTAAGCTCATTTGAGCGATACCCAAATAATAAAAGAAAAATCATGGATCAAGTGTATTATTTAAAATGAATTAATTGATTTAGGACTACAAACATAAAGGGTCTTTTGTCATCAAACAAAATATGTTATCGTGTAATATTATATTACACAATAATGCTATGATCACTAAATTTATTCACTAAATAATGTATCAATATTAATATGTCAGTATAAATGAGGTTCAAATAAACTCAAATTAAAAAAATAAAGAAAAATTTGTGAACAAATTTCCTGACCATAGCACCCATATTCTAAATTTTTAATTTTGTAGCATTATTTGGTAAGCAATCATTTGCTTAAGGAATATCAAATATGTAGTCCCATCTAAGTGCAAACTGTATGAGGATTCTCTTAAGGACAGACTAATGTAATGCCAATTGCAAAAGCATATTAGCATATATATAGATAGGACCCATTGGAAGCAGGAATGCATGTTGGCTAAGAATAATAGACTGATTAGAACCAAGGGCAGTCCCATCTTTTTTTGTCTTTGTTTTGGGACTGAAAGTCTGAAACTCTGAAAGGGCAGTCCCATCTAAGTGCGAAAATTATTGTTTTGGGTACAGAGGCTAATGTAATGTGTCACAGCAAGAGTACTAGCATAGGACCCATTTGAAGCAGCTGGACAAATTTGACTAATAATACATTTGTGATTAGAACCCACAATCTCCTAATTAAGACAATTGCATACATATGTGTGATTAGACACCAATTATATTTGCATATAGATCAAGTGTGTGAGTGTGTCCGATATTTATGTTAAAAGTCACATATACAAAGCAAAGAGTAGAGTCTTCTTCACGAGCCTCATTGATGCTTCCATCAATCATTAAAAATTAACTTGGTGTAATGGTGTGAGAGCTACTACTTGTAGTCCTTAATAAAATAGACCATATATTATGTGTGTGTGTATATATATATATATATATCTGTCCAGCTTTTCAGTGAGGGAATTAAGAGGAGCCTCTGCCCTGTGGATAGAATTTATGTCCTACAGGGTCTTCTTAGTGACTTTTTTCCAGAAAGTAGAGGGCAAGAAAATTAATTAAGGGGTTCAAAGATGGGTGGGGTTGCCAGCAAGAAGAGCAATTTAAGTGAGAGGGGGTTGAGAGAGAAGGTAAGGCATGTCCAAGAGGAAATGAGTGAGATGGTGTGTGAGAGGAAGAAAGAGACTGCAGCATATGAGAGAGACATGATGTTTTTTGCATTCAAGGAGGCTGAGTGGAAGCAAGAGAAGAAGAAGATGAGAGAGGAGGTGAAGATGTTGAGGAAGATGGTGGAAGAGAAAGAAGAGAGGATTAGAGGAATTGAGGAAGGTGGGATGGTGTTGGTGGGTGGGAAGAGTAGTGAGAAAGATCAGTGGGATGTGGTGTTGGGGAGTAGTGGTTTCTTGGCTGAGCAAATGAGGGAAGAGAGAGCAAGGAGAGATGAGACTGTGGAGAAGTGGAAGCAGCTCTATCAGGCTATTAAGATGGAGCTTGATGATCTCATTCACAGGACACATTGTGGTGGGTCTCTCTCATCTCTCTCTCTCTCTCTCTCTCTCTCTCTCTCTCTCTCTCACACACACACACACACACACACTCCCTAGTCCCAAGTAATCTGCATAATATCCACAGGGAATATATGTGATGCAAATTTTATATTGTTGAATTCTTCTTAATGATATATGGGACAGACTTTGCAATAATATGCTATGCCCTTCACTTCACACCATGCTACATCTTGCTTGAGATATAAATTTGTGGGTTTGGGATTTGTACATAGATGTATCCTCAATCTTCTTGCTAACACCCATATCAGAATTTACCAGCAGGTGGTTCTCAATTTCTTTCTCATCTGAACTCATTTGTTATTTCTGTTCTCATCACAAGAACAATTATAAAATTCAAGATTTCCCATTGTTTTTAATTAGCTTAGCTACAAGTATATTTAATAATTTGGAATGGGTGAGAAATGGAATGGCTTGATTCCTATGTATATTTAATAATTTGGAATGGGTGAGAAATGGAATGGCTTGATTCCTATGTATATAGTTAACCAGATCTATTAATCTTCATTGCTAATGTGTTTTTAATCCATGTGCTAATGGAAAAGTTTATGCATGACAGATTATGTAACATGCATCAAATTCAAACTCCCTTTTGTATTAACTTCCATGATATGCAATCTCTTCTTTACCACTATCAATTTCCATAATATATATATATATCAATATAGTTGTGCAATGACATTTACTTGTCTGGCCTTCCTGTAGAAAATGGACTGTATTGGAGAGCAGAGGAAGAAGACATTGTGGAAGAGCTAAAGAGAGAACTGAAAGCCAAAGAAGAGACGATTGCAGCCTTAAAATCTCGAATAGTTTCAATGGAGCATGAACAGTACAAGAGGGAACGAGAGGTTGACATATTAAGGCAAAGCCTACGAATCATGAGCTGTAAGAAGACACTGCAGGTCCCTAAGAAAGTCTCCAGAGATTCACAGCTTGTGAATAATAAACAGGCTAGAAAAGCGTGATTAAAATGTAATAAAGTTTTAGTCATTGCTGTATGATGGCCAAAGCATGGAAGTGCAATGCTTAACCCAAAAAAAAAAAAAGCATGAAGTGCAATGCAATAATTTGAAGTTTACAAATAATTTGGCATAACTGGAACAATTTAATTGCCAGAACAGCATGTATTTAAAGGGAAAGCAATATGCACAAATTAAGAAACAGTGCATCATGCATAGGGATAAAGTTTGTTGGTTTAGCACTATTCTCAAAAACTTAAGATGAACAAATTATATCAGGTATCAAAGCTTGAATCCAAATCCCCGCAATTGTATCCTCTAAATATAATTGAAATCTACATGTTGGACTCTATTGGAGTAGAGAAGTCGCACATGTGAAGGGGAGTGTCAGAATATAAAATAATTGTTGACCCACATTCTAAAAGTTTAAGTTTAAGTTTAAGATTTTGAGAACAATAATAAACCACCAAACTTGTTTTTTGGCCATGAAATAAACCACCAAACTTATATCACATATTTGCCCACACTAGATTGTCTCTGATGCAACTGGGCTTGAAATATGGATGAGTAGAGTAATGCATGTGCAACTCATGCCTGACCAAAACCGGGCCTAACTGCATAAGAGCAATTCAACGATGAATATGTAGGTGGGCCACAACCTGCAGGTTAAATTATACAATAATGGAGGAGCGCATTTGTGGACCCCACCAAGAGGCGCCTCAGGGTCAGGGTCAGGGAGTAGTGTTGCTAATCTGAACAATTTTTCAGCAACCTTAGTGGTGTCTTATCTTCCAATTTCTGGCCTCAGCAAGTGAAGACCAGACAAATACTGCATCTTATTACTTTTGGGGGATTCTTATTTGTATATAGTTGTATGATGAATCATACCCTGTGTTTTGAACATTAGTTTCATATTGATTGGGTTAAGTGTGTATAATTTACATATATTTATTGGCTCTTTTCACACAACAGCTTTAAGTTTTAGATTGAATACTTCAATATAGCATCATAACCCTCATGTGACTGCCAACCCTAAATGAAAGTTGGAACCACACATATGATTTCCAGTGGTTTTTCACCATCACTTCACTAATCCACTTCAGCTTTTGAGTGAGCTAATACTTGTGTATGAAGATAACTATTCATCTCGGCAGTAAAGCCTCTTAAGCTTAACATTCTCTCTATTCTTTAATTTGTTAATTTATCTAAATCGTGTATTATTTTTCTAACAGAGGTGTGATTCATATATGTAAGTCCCACACAAGTGATCAATTTAGATAGTCAAATAGTTTTATTCTTTACGCAGTAGCGTTTTCCTTCCATCTCGCAACTTGGTGTCAATCCAGTTCATGCTTGCAGACTATGGAGCATGCTTTTAAGTTACTGACTTCCTGGACTGTGGACACTTTTTTCGGCCTGAAGAAGGTGGAGATTGTTAACATGTCAAAGTTGGTGGACTTAAGTTACACGCAAATTAAGTTGGTATTGCAGTGTCAAACCAAGAATGGTGGTATGGTGGTGTACATACAAGTATATGTGCACTCCCTTATTAAAAAAGAAAAGAAGAAAAAACTAGGATGAGCTATGTTTAAAGAGAGAGGAAAGGGAGACAGCGAAATTGAGGGTAAAATGGGTAAACGAATTACAAAAAGTAAAAAGAGAAACCTTATGTTGACAAATGACCATGGTTACCAAAGGACTTACCTGCAACCTGGTTTTACCAGGTGTTATCCCCTCCCCCCCTTCTCTCTCTATCTCTCTCCTCTCTCTATTTCTCTCTCTTTTTCTTTATCTCTCTCTTTCTCTCTTTCTCTCTCCTGTGTGATACCACCTATCCCCTAACACAGGGATAGGTAAGTTATTCTCACATGTGATATTGTTTGTGAAAATAGACATGTGATATTTGAACAAAGCTACACAAACTTAAGAGTTACAAATGGCTGTTGGCTCATGTTATTCCATTTATAAAAAGCCTGTACCCAATGTACAATTTGGAGAAATTCATGGCACCTGAGAGGCTGAGACACCTGACTAATGGTGGTCTGTTGCAGGCACAATGCCTGAAAAAATGGGTAATTACAATTTACAAATACATTCAAAGACATGTATAGGTTTCATACCGCCCATTAGACAGCAGCCTCATCTGATTGTTTTGTTATCTTGTTCATTGGACGGCGGCCTTGCTGCAGCTTGGTAATTCGATCTCACATTCTGGGTAGACGAAAAATGAAGATAACAACCAACAATAAGACTAACAGATATTACAAGTTACAAGAAATAGCTATTTACAATTTACAACTCATAGCAGTATGCATTGCAATTGGAATCGTCCCTAATCGAATCATATACCAAAAAAAACCACCAAACTATGGAAAATTAACATATAGTATGTATAGTGGCCAAAAAAAAAAAAACATATAGTATGTATAAACTCAACCAGGTGAATGTACCTCTAGCAATGTAATGTAGTAAAAATCCTCCATATGCTGCATAACTGCAGTCCCATCTCTGATTGAACGGAATATATTTATTTCGGTCTGTAATATTTTCTCGATAAGCTCCTTCTCACCCTTCATCTGTAGAAATCAAACTTAGTCAAACTTTTGATAAAAAAAAAAAAAAGTCAGAAAAGCTTCGTCTATATAACAACTCATTAAAATTCATTTTGAGCAGTGTGAAGATTTTTTAAGAATATACACAGAATGGGTCAGGCACTCAGGCCTTCAAAATACATCTTGATACCAAATTGAATCCTACTTTACCTTGATTCAGCCTCCAAGGTGGTCACACTTCATTTGCTAGACGTCTAAATACAAATTCTGATGCAGAATAAGTTACAAGACTCGCACATTATGACATTACCAAAAACTCAATTTGACCATAAATAAGCTCATAATCCGTATGAGTAAGGCTATTAATACAACAGTTTTTCTGATTGTGAAAGAGTTTGCTGGTTTTCTGGGCCAACAAATGTTTTATTTCTAAAATTTTCAATGGATGGAATTTAACTTATATTGGGAGGATGCAATTGTAAGGATTCGAACTCATATCTCCTACTCAGGTACCGTGATACATTTTGTTCCTTTACCACTATTCCCAAAGCTTCAGCTGAGCCAACAATTGTCTTATAATTCTAAGATTATTTAATTGATTTTATCTGGGACAAGAAATTACTAGATGCAATTGGAGTGCTACACACATCATGAACATAATGAAGGTACCAAGCCCAGTTCATTTTAATTTCTTGGGACTTTATGAAAGATTCTTTTTGCTCTGTTTTGCAAATAGTAAGTGAGACATACCTTCAGTTTTCTATTCTGCGTCAGTGCATGCAACATTGGTTACATCCCAAGACGTAAATGATACATTAATTGAAAAACGCTTTAGAACTGATGGGACTTCGGCTGGAAATATGCTCTGTAATCTCTCTCTCTCTCTCTCTCTCTCTCTCTCTCTCTCTCTCTCTCTCTCTCTATATATATATATATATATATATCTAAATATTGGATTCATTGATGACCATATGAATGTGATGTTAGATATCCATAAGCAAACATACTACCAAAAGAAAAAGATTAAATGAGGAGAAACGTACAAATTCACTGACAAGTACATCTGGTGTGCACTCCCCAATCACATCAGCTTGGTAACCATCTTCAGAAAGCTCCATATTTTCCTGGATAGAAGGTACTGCATTCATTATCTCGGCTTTAAACAAAAACACACTAAATTTTAAATCATTCTTTGTATTTATTCTACTAGCATTTCAATTCGTTATAAATCATATAAATCAAACTTTTTCCAGCTCTGCATCTGAAGAATTGAGCCAACAAGGGCCATATAATTCTCCGGAGTTTCAGATCCTGAAATATGGGCTACAAAAGAGAAGGATATTTTACTATGGAAAAAGCTAATAACCCTGAAATTAGGTACCTCAATTGGCACAAACTTGTTACTCTACATTTACTGGGGGGAGAATTATGGGCTAACAGAGAAGAAGAAGAGTGCTTTTTAACCATAAAAAAGCACCCCAAAAGAATTTTTAACAGCTTTCGAAGCAAGCATTAAATCACAGGGAGCCTTACATTTCAAGTAAAGAAAGACATATTCAGCCATTCTAAAAAATGAAATTTATGCATCTATTGTAGCAACAAGGTTCTAGAGGATGATATCAATTATCTCGGAAATAATTAGGGCCGCTACTGACAATCTAATTATAGATCTTGTAAGGAGACCAATTACTCTGTCCATAAAAAATAATTTTAAATAGCATATTGATATGCCACATGCATCTATTAGGAAGTCATAAAGCCTGGAGTAGGTTTCATGCGTTCTGAAATTTAAAAAGAGAATTGATATAGATAATAAAATGAATGACCTACCATGGCATTTCTTACGTCTCCCGTTGCTAGATAAATTGGTTGAGCTACATGGCAGTAACCCATCAAGCGGGGGACTGTTGGTATAATGTCTCTGTGGTTTACAACTCTCCAGCTATCTTTGACTTTCTGCAAAGGTAAGATTTGCATGTTGCAAAAAATTTCACCAAATAGACATATAGCATCCAACAAATACACTTTCACATATTTAATTATTATTTTAATTCATGAGGCAAATTAAAGTAAGATTTGAATATAACAGTGGATCTGACTCCATGATACCTGTAAATTTCAGTCCAAAGAGTTCTATATGACACTGTTGTAAAATATTTAGATAGAAAGAGTGAACAAGTGAGAGTTCTGCACTACTTCTGCCTAATAAAAATAATTTCCTTTATTTTAATTTGAATTTATTTTCTGCAAGGTCTAACAAGATTAGCAGCTACACCACAAATTAGCTTGTTGTATTAGGTCATCTATAACAAGATGAGTTTTTCCAACCAGAGGTGACTGCAGAAGAAATGAATGGAGCAGCTACATCACAAATTAGCCTGTTGTATTAGGTCATCTATAAAAAGATCAGTTTTTCCAACCAGAGGTGACTGCAGAAGAAATGAATGGAGCCATAGAAAATAAAGATGAGATGGTAATTACCAAACGCTTCAATGATGAATTAAAAGCAGCATGATGGGAAACAACTAGAAGATCACAAATACAATTTTTACCTCATTATAAACTTCAGCAAATCTTTTGTTACCCACCCTAGGAGATCCAAAGTTATACATGGTCACAGAAATCACTCCATGCCTAATACACAGAGAAACAGAAGATTAGATCTATAAGAATTTACCAACTTTCAAAGAATTTGATATTACAATATTGTATAACCCAAAATTAACTCGTAAGCTTAATTCTGTTTTCTAGTTTTGCTTTTCTTTGCAACTTTTAGGTATGTTTACTGTATTAGAGTATATGACAAAGAATATATCTTGTGTACCCAATTTTCCAATCATGAGGAAAATATCAAAACAATAATACTACATGGTTTACCCTTTCTGCAAAATCTTTCAATGCAAAACTTCTCAAAAGGATAAATCATGGGCAAATAATTTTTAAATCTTTCAATCACATCCACATTTATTATAATCTGATAAAAGGAATAATAACTTCCTTAAATAGAATTAAAGAACTCACTTTGCTAATTGACTTGATGAAAGTTCAAGAGCTAGGAGGGTTGCTAATGCACCACCTAGACTATGACCAGTTACATAAACATGCCATTTGTGCAGCGGCTCAGCAAGATCATCACTGCAACAGAGAAACATCTTACTTTTGATTTGACAATGGAACAATCACATTTCATGATGTAAATGCAATATGCATTACTAAAAGATTAATCTAATATATCACAATTCCCTGGCCATGCCAAAGGATTGCTCCTTTAGGCCCAAAGAGTACTAGAGCTAATTGTATGCTTACACACCTTTTCGAAAGGAGAAGAAGGAAAATAGCAAAAGTTGTACCAATATAATGTAACTATTCGCAATGTTATCCATTTGTAATGAAACGGTTACATATTTATATAAATACTAAGATTATATTAATATTGTTTGTGATTTTGAAACATATCAACTGAAATATTGTCAAATTCTCTAAGGAATACAACTAATAGATGTAGGACTACCAATAATAACAAATAACTGGAAGAAGATCAAACAGACAATTGAACTTAGGTCTTATTTGATGAGACATAATTCTGAATATCAACTGTTAGGAAATGTGTTTACTTCTATGATATTATCAGCTAATCAAATGCAAATTTTCAACTGGTAGCATAAGCTGTTAAAAACGAAGTGACTTCTCATACTTTGCCAATGTGAACTGGAACATAAAGTAGATGGAGAAACCCATACTTTTAAAATCACAAGGAGTAAATTGATATCGGAATTAATAAATAATTAACATCCAAAATCTAAAGGTCCCAAGATTTTAGTGCTTATACATCAAGGATACAAGTTATGTAAGCGAATCACATGCCTAAAGTATATAAGTGAAGCAATGTTTGCTTCTCCTGCAAGATTCTGTTAGATATCAATTGTTATATACGAAATTTAGACACCAGCTACACACTCAGACATTAAGATAAATAAATCCAAGCAAAAGCAAAACTTACATATAGCTGATTGCCAATTTAATGAGTGAAATGATCCTTGTCCTGACAGAATCATATGCACTTAAGAAACCACTATGAACCTGAAATAATTTAGTCACCATCAGTAATATAAAAGTAGAGATTGGATTTTGTCAATAATCTGTTCATGTCATACATGAATGATTTGCTTACTTGAACTTCTTGCTTGAAGTCTCCACCTATCCTTTCAGGATTTAGCCTGAAAAAGGTACAAAAATCAACATCTGTAAGAAAATATAATACTTAATTTGGTGGACACATCTCAAATTGGGGAATATTAACCAGGATAAATCAATCAACAACTAATGAGAAACCTAGTGCATATGAAATATTTAAAATCTGGACCATTTGGCGACCCGGAAAAGTGACTGGGTCACAGGTAACCAGTCTGACTGCATTGAACCTTGATCCATTGTGATGTCATGTTATAAATGCTTAGCTATTTGTTAATCAAGATTGTTTTAAAGTTATTAATTTAGTGGTTATATAAAATATACGTCACTAGCTTAACAGAATAGTATTGTTAGCCCAACTAACCATTGTCCACTAACCTTACAAAGTGTAGTTGCATCCAAGAGATAACTTTCAAACCATACCTTTTATCTTAGAAAATAAACACAACCAGTTGAAGGGTTTTCCAGGCAAACTTGCAAGTCGAATGGTCCGAGTGTGTTAAACATAAAAACAGTTTCCCATACTAATCTGGATAGGAAACCAGACTAGTCAATATATAGAGGTGGAGGAGTTCACGTCTTTATTGTCTAGTCTCCATGATATTGTGTTGGTCCCGCAAAAGGAAGATAGGAGAATTTGGAACTTGGAGGCTGCAGGAGTTTTTTTGTGTAAATCCTTTGTAAGGGTATTAATGGATAATCCTTCTCTGTCTCATTTTCCTCCCTCTCATGTAATCTGGAAGGCTAAAGTAGCTCCTAAGGTATGGGTTTTAGCCTGGATTTTTTTCTCATGGAAGGCTGAAAACCTGTGATATGGTTCAGCGCAGAAGACCTTCTTGTTTATCACCTCACTGGTGCGTGATGTGCAGAAGAGAGGCGGAGAGTTCGGAACACCAAATGGTGCAGTGCCCAGTTGCTTTATCTTTATGGCAGAGGCTGTTTAGGGAAGGTGGGTTGAGGTGGGAGTCTCCTGTTTCTTGTTCTGCCTAGCTGTCAGAGTTTTAAGCTTTTTGAAGGGAAGAAGAGGGGAGTGTTGGGGAGATGTGCGGTGATGGCTATTTTGTGGGTAATTTGGATGGAGAGGAATAAAAGGGTCTTTGATAATGCTAGGGGGAAACGGTTGATAATGTGTGGGAGAGAGTCCAGTTTTGGGCTTCTTTATGGGCATTGGTCACTCCAATTTTTCGGGATTATTCTTTTTTGTAATTTTGTCTAATTGGGGGGTGTTGTGCATTAGGGAGTTTTTTCGTAAACCTTTGTTTGCCTGGATCTGTTAATTTCTTAGAGTTTGTTGTCTAGAAGCTTGTAGGTTAGAGGACACATTGTTCACTGCTTTGTATGTTGTACTGTTTTGTTTTTTTAATGAAAGTATGTTTCTTATCAGCAAAAAAAAAAAAATGGTCCTACAAGTCAGTTCGGTCCAGTTTTTAAAATGATGCATACATGCATTATGACTCAAAAGAAAATTAGGAAGAAAGATTACAAATTATCAATGCCAACCACATAAACAAGTTATGACTTGATAAGTAAAGGAATATTACCCAGCAGGAACTAGCATTAAATCCGTTACCAAGTCCTTCCATTTTGTCTGCAAAAGTGAGAGTAAAGGCATTTTGAACCAAAAGATATAGACCCACACTCCATTTTAGAAAAAACAATATATAACCTACTTGTTCCGTTCCCCTGAAAGCGATAACTAATCTTCTCCCTGCAGAATCACGCCAAATTGCCACCTGCAGCTTCCTAGAATTTAGTCATCCACAGTATAATTCTCACAACTAATTGACAGCCTTTCACCACACATACGTTTTTATGAATCTTCAGAATTTGAAGAGCTATAACTACCGAAAAAAGGTTCCTCAGTCATCTCAAAGGAGAAAAAACTTACCTGTGTATCTGTTGTCGTATTATCTAAGAAACAAAGTTTCTCAAATTCAGATGTTATAAAACTTGGATGCCCCAGCGAAGTAGCAAGCATCGCCCAAGCCTCAATGGCACTTTCTGCAGTTGAAAAGAGGGCTTTCATCTCTTCAGCTCCCTGTGAACCAGCAAGCTTCTCGGTTGTGGAATATGTCACGACATCATCTTCTACATTACTAGTATCCTCTTCTTTAGTTTCACTCTCTCCTGCAAGATGTGCTTCCTTGTTTGATTGAGAGACTGTTGCAGTTAGAACCATTAATGTTCCTAAAACAGAATCAGTCTGCTTTAATAGATCTCTCGTCGCTTCCTTAATATCTGGAAGTGAAGACTGAACCATGCTAATGGAAAGTGGGCCAGTTGTTTTATCATTATCAACATCTAAGCCTTCTGGAGTTGCAAGCCCTGATTCAACATAAGTTGCTTCCGCCATCTTCTGTGACTGCAAACCAACTCTGTTTAATAAATCAAACCCATCCCACTTTAATTTCTCTGGAATTGGGAGACCGAATTTCTCAACAACATTTCGATTGATTTCATTAGCAAAGTTCTTCCAAAAATGCTTATCTGATTGCATTTCCTCACCAAATTGTTTCTCCAGTTCAGGGGCACGTCCATTCTCAACAGCACCATCATCTGTGTTGGACTCCTCTAAACTGCTCACTTCGTTGCAGCCTGTATTATTTAAAGAACCTTCTGCTATACCCTTCTGGGATAGCATGTCTGACACAACAGCAGAATTATCAGATTTCCCAGAGCCTTCTGTGTCATTCTCATCATTACTTGAAATCAGATTCTTCCAAAGGTACGCATTATTGAATGTCTTTAACTGCCCAAAAGCATATTCCACAAATTGACGTGCTTGCACCGTCTCAGAGCCAACAAACATTTTCAGACCAGGCTCAAAACCATTTTTCCGGAGAAAATCAGAAATAAGGGGGACCCTGCTCCACCACATTTTTCCCTCATCAATTTCATCAAAAGTTTTATACTTGACCTGAAAGCTCAACAGTAGCAATTATAACTTAAATAGAACAGCAAACCAAAAGAGAAAATCATTGTGAAAATGTAAAATCTTGCAGGGCCCACAAAGGCCATCAAAGCAAATATGTAAAACTTAAATGTTTAAAATTTATAATAGCATGAAAGTATTAGTGGTTGAAACTTGAAAAAACAAAATCTTCATATGAAAGAAGTTCCCAATTGAACCAAACATAAATATTTTACAATAACTTTCATTACAAAAAGAGAAGTATTAGCAGAATAAGAACCATGCATAACAGAAGAAGAAAGGAATATTAAGCATCTTTATAAGTTTCTCATAGAACCCACAACTTATAAGCATCACTCTGTATGAGGAGAACGTAACACACAAAGCCTACAGTAATTTTCTTTTTTCTTTTAAATTTTATCCTTCATGCTAAAAGGAAAAAAGCTACTCAAGGTTGCAATTCCTGAGAGTCAAAAGGGAGATTAGAAAATGAATAAGGGAAAAGAAAGACCCAAATGAAGGCATTTCCTCTCACTCCTTCCCAGAAATCCCAGCACACATCCAAAATTTTTTGGCAAGAAAAAGATTTTGAATGAATGGAACTTTCTCATGGTTTAGGCTTATGTTGGAATATATCCATATACAACCAGCTATAGTAGGTTTATAAATAACATGAAGTAATTGATTTCATATGCATCAGATCCCAAATGAAAACTACAGTGCATTTTCACAACAGGAAATGTATTGCAACATTTTCTTCTCTCTAGAACCATCCACCTATAAAATAATTCATTCACCAGGGAAACTTACCTCTAGGTGTACTTTTCCACCACCTCCCATTCCTTCCAATTCCACCAGTTCTTCATGCAAATTTCCTTGAAAAGTACATGTATGTTATTTGATCATTTTGGAAAGAAAAATTTTACAGCCTCACTCCAGACTTGATCTACTCAACATTAGTAATTCTATTTCTTACGGCTGATCCTGCAACCATGACTTTAAGTCGAACAAACACCCTAAACTAGTACTATAACAAGCATATAAAACCAACCCACTTCAACAATCTGGCAAGAACCATCATTTCAAAACATGCACGCAATGCAAATGATTGACTCGATTTTTACCATCACAGAGGCATTCCAGACTGATGCTTGCATTCCCCATGCGTTTATGTGGAGCCACAAGATTTGCATCCCAAGCTGCAACCTACAACTTGATCCCAGATATTAGAAAATTAGTAGCTGTGATGCAACTAAATAACAACACCAAAATAACTGGCTTTGAATACATCATTTTACAACATTAGAAGTTGACACCTCTGAAATTATTCTTTAGGTAATACAGCATCAATATCATTATCACAAAAGCAACAACAGCAATGAACAACAATGACGATGATGAATGCAGATAACTTATCGTAACCTATGGCTCTGTATAGGCTGAAAAGGCAGAAAGCAAGAAATACCCAATTAATTTTGCAGAAGGCTTTTTCTCATATTGTTGATCATGATGATACCTAAAAAAGGGTCATATGATAACAGGTCTGCATTCCCAGTAACAGGAAACTTTCAAGAAAAGGATATGATTGACAGCTTAAAAAGAAAGCTAAGATGCTGAGAATCTGGTGTAGGTCCCTTTGGGAAGAGTTTGTGCTTTAAGAATAATTAGTTAAACAATTCCATGGAATTTGTAGTTTGTAGTTAACTGGCCATAGAAAGAGGAGATCTCCGTTGAGCACAAACAGGTCGTCTAGGAAAAGATAGATTATTTCTCGTCACACAGAGAGGTGAAGATGCCACTATGCCTTGAAGCATGTGTTCGCAGTGACTACAGTCACTTTTTAGCGAGGAGTCTTTTCATAGATTTTGTTTCTGTAATTTTTTCCTAAAATTTCAATGCAACAAGCCGAAGAAGAGAAATGAAAAAGTAGGCAAGAGCTTTCTGCATGGGAAATAAAAAAATTACTTAAAAGAATACATGTTGACCTGAAGATTTTTCGTTGGAGGCCGCTTGATATTAAAAGTGAAGTCCTCGTTCCATGTTGGCTCTTTTGTCCTGCCACAAATTATATATTTGAAAATAAATCCAACTTATTAGTTGATTAAAGAAAATGTCCCTGACTTTTCTGGATCCACTAAATATGTGAATATGATATGTTTTTTGTCATGCAGAAAACTTGCAATATGATTAAGAAATCTCACATTTCTAAGATTCTATGCTATTTTTCCCATTATAGTGGCAACCACAAACCAAAAAAAGTTTCATAAACATCAGCAAAAAAAAAGACAATTAATAAATAATTTTGGAACTCTATTATAAGTGGTAACATAGTCCACACCGCTTGGGTACTTTGAGATGTGCAGTATATAAACACATGGGCACCTTCTTTATAAGCCATTGCAATGATAAGGTCTACTCATGGGTTTAACCTGGGATCATAGCTTTGGTTGCAAGAGATATGCAACTCACAAATCATATTTACCAGTTCATATATGATCTAACTACTCATAAACAAGCCCTTAGATACGGACAGAATAATTCTATATAGCACATATATATGTATATATATATATGTGTATGTATAGTTCTTTCTTAAGATCCTTAAGTAAGGTCATATTTTATCAGCTGTAAGAGCGCATATGGACAATTGAGTCACATCTTGCCCACTTTCACCTATTGTGCATTTGAGTCATCTATATTGGAACTAACAGTTGTTAATCTCATTTAAAGACATTATTTAAGAATCTTAGAAGAGAATGATACTTGGTAAAACCCAAACTTGACAGTTGTAACTATCTAAACCCCTAAAATGCTCTCTCTTGCAATGTACTTAAAATAAAACAAATGATATTTTAATGGTTAAAGCAGTAAAATACCAAAAAGTAACTTCTCACTCTCTGTAGAAGTTATCAGATGTGGGAGAAATCTCTCATGTACGAACTGCGTGTGAGAATGCTAATATGCAGACACATGCACACGCACACACATACACCATATAAAATATAACAGCTCAGAAACAGATCCTTTTTTAAAGACTTCATTAAAATTATATATTTAACACCATTGATCACATTGACACCATGCAGTCAACACAATCAATGGCCAGTAAAGTCCCACGATTCAAAATCCGCATCTATATACTATCTATGTGTATGTGTGTGTATTCAATATGTATATGAAGTCATATTCTCGTATTCAAAACAGAGAGCCCCTAGCAAGTTGCAAAGAAATGTTGATTAATCACCATAGGAAAGATAAATAGTAAATTTGTCATTTCTAGTGAAACATGAGCATTATATTAAAATCTAAAGCATCAAAAAAGCCTTTAACTAAATTATTGTTGTAAACATGAAAAATTATCATTCTATTTAATCTTTGGAAGGCAATCAATGATTCTAAAATTAATTACATGTGAAAATACCTTACCCCCATTTAACCTTGCTTTTGACAAGTTGACCATCTAATTGCATGACCACATATGGATCACTTGTTCCCTAAAAGCACATCAAATGTCAAAACGGATCAGCAAAAGCTAAAAGGAAATAAAGAAAGAGGAAAACGTGAAGTATAAGTATACAAGAAGGGGTACACATGATAGTAATTAATCACTGGAATCCTGAATGCACAAAAAGTCGAAAAGGATAACCAACCCATGGATCCATGGCCGGGAAATTGAAACCTTTTTTCAATTTAACAAACAATTGACCATCATAGATCTCACGCACAAATGACCTGCATTCATAAAAAAACATTTTGTACTTAGTCATGAACGTTGCAAACTTATCAGCTTATTTGTAATTTTCTTCTAGAAACATGAATCGAGATGAGTTCGATATGAAACACTGCATTCACATTTTAATTTTAATCAAATGCATACAAATAAACATCAAGAGTATCCGATCAGAGTTAGCTTACATCAATATCTACAGCAGATAAAACAATGTATGCTGTAATAGATAAGGAAGTGTTTGCATACTCTGAAAGATACACTGTCTTACAGTCTGCAGCATCAACTTCACGCTTTCCAACATTATCCTGAACAATCCAACAAAATCAAATGAATTTGAAACTAAAACACTTGAGGTAATCCACCATCAGGTTCCCAATAAAGCTGATGAGATGAGATTTAAACCTTTCATTATTGCAGAAAAAAATCCACTCACTTCTCCAAGTTAATAACTTGTACAAAGCTTGGTTGAGTAGAAAAACTTATCAATTTCTATCTCTTTCCATTTACTTTTCTATGATTTTTTAGAAACTGAATAGGATAATTATTTCGTTATCTGTGAAACTTCAAGGAAAAGGAAAAGAAAATTAAAGCTATATACTTGTTTTGTTAAATTCTTATACAACTATTGTCCATACTCTCTGTAAGACCCTGAAAATTTGGTCAGTTATACTTACATGGTATTTTTGGTCTTAAAAAAGACCCACCTCAGCTAAGCCAATGAGCTGAGGTAGGCTCATGTAGTGAAACTTCCCTGTTTTCTTGGTTCCAATTATCTAAAATCCCAGTTCGAAGATTTCACTTTGTTTTTTAAAATAAAAAAAAGATATTCTCACACTTCATCAGTAACCAAACGAGGCTTCAGGAACCCAATATCAGCTAAGTTAATAACTAAAGTTCTTTCCTTTTCCTCAATTTTCTTAGAAAACAAACAATTCATTATGACCCAAAAAAATTTTGATTAAGAAATATTTACAGGAGGGCTAGAATAGGCCTCGAATGCGAAACCGGCAAGAATCACCGCCAAATTGATATCAAAAGGAGGCCTTTCGCTTCCTTCCTCTGCCGGAACCTTTTCAATCTCAGTACCAGCTTTGCATGAGCAGCAAAATGAGTAGATTCCATCTCTACTCCTCCCATTTTCCTTGAAAGTAAAAACCTTAACTTTCCCGGAAAATGAGGTCGGGAGCCGCCGTGAAAACTTAGGGGTTTGAAGGTTGTGGAGTTTGGGGGAGAGAGAGGAGACGCAGTGGTGTAATTGAAGACGGTAATGGTGGGTTTGCAGAGAAGCCATGGATGAGTTGCAGCTTTGAACAGAGAAGGTGAGGTAGAGTGGTAGAGTGAGCGTGGTAGTGGCAGATGTGTAATTTTGTGGAGAAGGGGGGAGATTTTTGTAGAGGTGGACTAGCGACTGGAGTACGCGTATCGAATTCGTCCATGTAAAAGTGGAGGGGAAGCTTTGAGAAGGAAGTAGGCTTAGCCGTTAGTGTCGACGTGTCGTTACGCTTTGACAGTTATGGCGGTCATAATCAATTTTTTTTGCTCTCTTCCCTTTTCTTAAGGACAAATAGAAAAATAGGAAGACAAATAAAGATGGACCCTCAAAAATAATAAAGGTCCGTCTATTTTTAAGTATGAAAATATTAAGTGTATTACATTTTAATATAATTTTAAGGTATATTGATTTTAACTACTAAATTTCAATAACTTTTTAGTTTATGTACTAAAATTAAATAGCATTTTAGATTAGATACTAGTTAAAAAGTTAAATAAAATAATAAAATAAAATGTATTAAAATTTACAAATATTACATTAATTTATAATATATTGAATTAAAAAAAAAATCAAACCAGTCACAACTTAACTGTGACTGTCTTGGTAAATTGAAAAAGAGAACTCACACAACTATACTATGTATTATTTTGAGTAAAAGTATTATTTTGACCTCTATTTATACTATATTGTAGTATAATTTCTCTTAAAAAAATTCAATTAAATCACAACTTAACTGTGATTGTCTCACAACTTAGATGTGACTGTCGTTCAGTCATAACTAAATTTGAAGTTGTGAAAGTCGTACAGTCACAACAAAATGTGAAGTTGAGACTACATCAGCAAATTTTCAAGATAATATAAAAACCTTAAAGGTAATTTTGTCAAAATCTTATAAATTTTAACTAACACCCATCACATGTGAGTCAAAGGACAAAAATGTCAAATGGAAAAAGCTCAAATCAAAAGGGCCAACATATTTGTAACCTAATCTAAAAATTACATTTAAATTTAGTAGTTCAAATGAAAAATTATATGGTCTTTATGCTATACCAAAAAATTATTGGAATTTGATATTTAATCCTAATTTTCTAATAATTTTTTGTATCACTTCTTTCATAAAGATAAGATATATTAATACCAATAAGTTTTACCTCTCTATTAGAAAGAGGTGGTACATAAATAACACCAAAATATGATACATTTAGCATTACCATTTTAAGTATGTAGAGTAAGTAAACTCAAACCTAAAAAATAATACATATATATTTTAACTGTTTTTAAGTATGCTCAAAATAGGCATTCCACTCTCTACGGAAGTGTTACCGGCTATACAATGCATTTCTACACAATCTTTTCTTGTTGGCTAGCTAATATACACAAATTCAAAAATTAAAACAAAACCTTAAAAAATAAAAAAGAGTGGTATTTTTTCCACCCCTCAATCTTATTTTCCAACCCACTTTATTTCAACACCGTCCAAAATTTTAAAATTTTTTAAGCTACTCATCTCACCCCCGTTATTCCAAAACTGCCCTTACTCTTTCTCCTTCCTTTTCCTTTTTCTCTCAACTTAACACTAATCCTAAACCTAAAAAAATAAAGAATAAAAAGGTAACAAACAGTAGCAAAAAAATTTGCACGAGTTTTGCACAAATTATCAATTATAGAAGTTCTAATTTGTTAGGCCCTTTGGCCCCCCCATTTACAAAAAAAAAAAAAAAAAGATTCTAACCTGTAATCCTAGTTGGCAGCCCTAAAAAGTATAAATTATTTTCTTCTACTAATCATCACTTATTTGTCATATCAATATGTATATATATATTCTAAATAATAATATGGAGATCAAGAGCACTCGTTGTGCTTAGTTTGATGAAGAATCAAGTATTCTAACTATGCAGAGAAAATTTATGTACGTGCAAAATTTTGATATTGAATATCGCAACTTTAATTTTTTTTTTTTTACTTAATTTCAATTTTAATTCATACATTTAAGTATTATGGTTCTAAAATATGTAGCCAATTTTCAAGATAATTGAGAAGTGCGTAGGAGTGCTGCAATGTCATGGAAGATGGGTTGCCATGGCATCCAAACATGACAGCTTGAGTTTTCTTTATTTTTTTAACGTGTCCCTTTTAGTAATTTTATTAAAAGCCTAAATTGTAATTATTTTTTTTACAAAAAAGGGGTGGGAAAATAGAATTGATGGGTGAGAATAGTAAGACTCAATGAATAAAAAAATTGTTTTTTTACCCAAATACCACATGGATTATAGGGGGTGTGCTATCATACCAGCTAAACTTTTTTCTTACCAATTTACCACCTAAAGTATTAATATATGTCAATGTGGCACCTGTCATCCGTTTCTGTCAATTTTTCTGTTAACTTTAAAGGTAATATTGTTAATTCATATTATAAAATATCTAAAAAAACAAAACTAAAATCTAAATACACTTAAAAAAACAAACAAACCCAGCCAACCCACCCTCACCTTTACCCCCGATGCCGACCCATCTATGACGATGCCGACCTCCCTTCCTCTCATTCCCTCTCTCTTCTCAATTATACTTAAGAGCAAACTAGGAAGTTTGAGAAAAAAGTTAATGATTTAACATAAAAATTGACTGTAGGTGTCACATTGGCACATATTGATACTTCAAGTGATAAATTGGCCAAAAAAAACGTTTTTGTGGTACAGTAGTATACCCCTATAGTCCAGATGATATTTGGGTAAAAAAGCCATAAAAAATACAATATTATTGTTTGTCATAGTTAAAACCTACATATGCTTCTCACCAACTTATACCTGACAATAGGTGTCCAAACTCATTTATAATATGAATAGAATTAGTTAAATATTAAAAGTGAGTTTATTTATCATTAGAAAGTATATAATAGATGTTTGACCTAATAAAAAAAGAGTGATGTTATTTGCACACCTTTTTTTTTTTCTTTTTGCATACCCCCACTAATTTATTTTGTGAAATTACTTAATTAACACAAAAATAAATTACCTTAAATGACAACCAACATCATTTGAAAAAAAAAAAACTCTCATTACACACCCTAAACCACAACTACACACCTCACCCTCAACCTCACCTCTAACCATAACCAAAACATACCATACCCGTGACCCTACCTTCATCCCAAAATTGTCGACACCCACCTCCTGCAGTCAACCTGCCTTCATCGCCGCCATGCATCCTCTCTCCATCATAGCCATTGGAAGTTGGAGGCATGCCTAAACCTAAAATTTTTGGATTTGAATGTAAATATAATATTTTCTTATCTAATTTCAATTGGTTAATTCATCTTAATATCTTTTTCGTCTGTTAATGATAATTTGGAGTGAGGTTTTTTAGAGTGCAAGAGTGAATTTTCTAATTATTCATTTTCGGATTCACAGGTCGTTCGGCACTGATTTGTTGAACGTTTCGGTTTGGTTCAGTAGTAAGCTGCTAAACGAAATTGAAAGGTTCAATAGCTTACTACCGAACGAAACCGAAATGTTCGGTAGATCAATGCCGAACAACATGCGAAACCCTATAACCCAAATCCGAAATTTCAATCTTAAAACCTAGAAAACCCGCACTCCAAATCATCTGAAACAAAAAAAGAAAAGTCTTGGAATGGATTAACCAATTTAAATTTAATTAAAAAGCCTAGATTTGCATATAAATAAATAAAAAAAATTTAACTTAAGACATATTTATGGATTGACAACAATGGCTATGGTGTTGTAGTAGGGATATCCATAGATCGGTTCGAATCAGTATTGGAGCTTACCAAACCAAAACCAAAAAATTCAGTATTTTTCAATTTCGGTATTTTTCTGTTTCGGTATTTTTCGATTCGGTAATTTTTTGTAAACTTCAGTTTTCGGTTCGATTTCAGTAATTTTGGTATCAGGTACTTTCGGTTCATTTTCGATTTACTTCGGTATATCTTCGGTTAATTTTCAGTTTACTTCAGTATATCTTCGATTAATTTTTTGTTTAATTATAATAATACTAATTAGTATATACCAATATTAATTAAAATTTAATCAAATATGATGCATAAAATATAATTTTTAATGAATATATATTTACACGAGTAGTATTTATAGTTTAGTATAATACTAGTATTAATTGCAATAATATTAATATCAGTAATAATATATACTAGTATAATTAGTTTAATAATATGTATTAGTATATATCCTATTAATTTAATATGTATATATACCGATAAATATGAATAGATATATATATATGTATATATGCATTACTTACCTGAAGATGAAATTCTTATTTTTCTAAAAATAATAACATTTACTTTATTAGAGAATGACTCTATATTTTAACTCACACTTTTTAAAATATTAGTAGTTTAATATTTATTGTACCACTAACATAATAGTATTATATAAGCATATATAACTAAATTTCGGTAATTGTTTCAATTTTTTTCAGTATATATTTCAGTTTTTTCGGTAATAATCGATTCGGTTTTTTTCAATAATAATTTTCGGTAATCGGTCGGTTCACCAACTTTTTTCGGATTTTTTTGGTTTCGAATTGTGAAAATCGGTATACCAAACAAAAAAAATTTGGTCGGTAGTCGGTAGGTTCGGTAAAAACCAAACTAAAGGGCAGCCCTAACTTGTAGTAAGGTGGTGAGACCACCAACGGCGGATTGACAGTGGCGAGTTGACGGTGACTTTGACGGCTGAGTTGACGGCAGTGGTGACAGCTCCGATGACGATGTTGGTATACAGGGGTGTGTTCTTAACTAGGATTGGGTGGACATGAGGTTGAGGGTGGAGATGTGTATTGTCTGAAAGGGTTAAGTGAGTGTGTATTATTTGAATGAATTGGGTGGGAGTGTAAGAGAAATTTGATAAGATTGAGAATATTTTGGCAATGAGAGGGGTGTGTTGAAGAGAAATTTTACATTTTAAAAGATGATATGTGTTGTAAAAGTATGTACAAATTAGGGTTTGTGGAAAAGAGGAGACATAGAGAATATGATCAGTTTATTTCATTCATCTTATAAATATCCTTATATAGAGGTAGGGTTTACTAGGTTTTGAATATTTACTAGTATGCCCCTACAACTAATTATAGGAATAGCCACACACAATAATATATTTACAACACTCCCCCTTGGATATTCCATGTCATTAGTGTTGTCTCTGCTATGCGCTTCTAAGTTGACTCGTTAAAACCTTGCCAAGTAATAAAAACCCTGTGGGAACAAAAACAACCTTGGTCGAAGGAAAAAAAGTGCAACGCGCGTGAGTGTGGAGTAGTCACATCAGAACCTCAAAAGTAGGTGAAGTCATATCTTATGAATCATGAGCAGATAGTATGTCTATGGGAGCGAGGTGCATTAGAGTTGCTACACCAAAACCTTGCCCGGTAAACCCAATGGGAAAAACCCGTGGTCGAAGGGAAAAGATGAGCAAATGCATATATATCAGATCAACACATCTTCAGGATGTAGTATGAGTAGGGCGACCATGCCAAGATGTGCCTCATTAAAACCTAACCAGGTAACAAAACCCAGTAGGAGAAAATAACCCTGGACGAAGTACAAAAGAGTACACGATGGTCAAGCGAGTATGCTTCGGGACACTCCCCCTGATGTCGACTCCCTCTGAAGACTACATACTAGGTAAATCAGCCAATCTACGCAAACCAATACCTCGAACATGCATCAAGAACGTGGACTTTGGCAGTGACTTGGTGAAGAGGTTTGCATGGTTGTCTTGAGATCGGATCTGCTTGACTTCAATCATCTGATGCTCTTGTTGCTGTTGATTAAAGAAGAACTTCGGTGCAATATGCTTGGTGTTGTCTCTTTTGATGAAACTCGTCTTCATCTACTCGATGCAAGTGGCATTATCCTCATAGATAATCGTTAGTTCATCAGTGGTGGAATTCAGCCTACACGTACTTCGAACATGTTTGGAAACTGCTCTCAGCCATATACATTCACGAACTGCTTCGTGAAGGGCTATAATCTCAGCATGATTTTAAGAGGTAGCAACAAGAGTCTGTTTCGTTGACCTCCAAGATATTGTTGTATTCTCAATGGTAAAGACGTAACCAGTTTGAGAACGCGCCTTGTGCGGGTCTGATAGATACCCTACGTCAGCATATCCAACAAGGCGGGCATCGTTCCGAGGATCGAATAGAATAAGCCCATATTCGTCGTACCTCTAAGGTAACAGAAAATGTCTTTTATGCCATTCCAGTGGCGGTGTGTGGGCGCAGAGCTATATCTAGCTAACAAGTTCACAGCGAATGAGATGTCTGGTCTAGTACATTGAGCCAAGTACAATAATGCGCCTATTGTACTTAGTTATGGGACTTCTGGTGTCAATATCTCTTCGTTATCATCTGCGGGATGAAACGGATCCTTCTTAGGATCTAGACTACTGACGATCATGGGCGTGCTAAAAGGCTTCGCTTTATCCTCATTAAAGCGCCTTAACATCTTCTGGATGTAATTCGATTGATGCACTAGAATTTCATCTGCACGGTGCTCGAGCTTCAGGCCGAGACAGAAATTCGTTCTACCAAGATCTTTCATCTCGAATTTCAACTTCAGGTGTTTAGCGGTTTCCTTGATCTCTTTAGGAGTACCAATTAGATTCATGTCATCGACATAAACAACTACAATAGCAAAACCGGAACTTGTTCTTAATAAACACGCAAGGGCATAGAACATTATTCACATATCTCATCTCGATCAAATACTCACTTAGACGGTTATACCACCTCCGTCCGGATTGTTTCAATCCATAAAGTGAACGCCTCAAACTATTGGAGAGCGTGTTCCGTGGTCTGGAAATATTTGTATCGGGTGTCTTAAGTCCTTTAGGAACTTTCATATATATCTCTGTATCAAGATCCCTATAGAGATAAGCAGTAACCACATCCATAAGCTGCATACTTAGTTTTTCGGAAACTACCAAACTGACAAAGTAGTAGAACGTTATAACGTCCATTACGGGGGAATACTCTTTCTCGTAATCAATCCCAGGGCGTTGAGAAAATCTTTGCGCCACTAGACGAGCCTTGTATCTCACAATCTCGTTTTTCTCATTACGCTTCCTTACAAATACCCATTTAAATTCTACAGGTTTAGCATGGGGAAGGTGTAGGAACGACAGGCCCAAACACCTTTCTCTTTGTCAAGGAATCTAATTCGACTTGGATTGTTTTTTTCCATTTTGGCTAGTCGTCTCGACGTTGACATTTATCAACGGAGCGAGGTTCGATGTCATCGCTAGTTATAAATTCGGTAGCTACCGCGAATACAAATATATCATCGATGATAATCTCTTTTCGATTCCAGAGCTCACTTAAGCATGCATAATTTCTATGTTCTCGGGAGTGGGTTCAAACGTTGGAGCATCCCCCAACGCCGTCTCTTCTGGGACGGGCCCATAATCCGGAACTATTTCGTGAGATGGATCGGTTAAGATCGCAATGTCAAGGGGACTTGTTTGTGCCAAATTTATCCTCTTCTAGGGATAAGAGTCCATCGAACTTAGTGGTCAACCTCACTTCTGGGCAGGGACATATGACTGGTTAGCCGCTATAGTTGTACCTCGTCCATCTGGGACGACACGTCCTCCTGGGACGATACGTTCTTCGAGGACGGATATCCTTGCAGGCACGTTTGCAGCAGGTATATGTGATCTCGTCACTTTAGCTAGATCAGAGAATGCTTCTGGCATATTATGTGTTATACTCTGTAGATCTAGAATTCTCTGCACTTCGCTATCACATTGTGCGATTCGGGGATCTAGATGAGACATAGTGGGGACATTCCACGTCAATTCACGTCGTTCTTCTGGAATAGTGACGTTCTTATCTCGCCCTAACAGCAGGAAGACTGTCTCATCAAAGTGACAATCCGCAAATCTGGCGGTAAAGAGATCGCCTGTCAAGGGCTCTAAAAAAGTAAAAAGTATATAATAGATGAGGATTCATAATCGACATATATGCTCATCGTTCGTTGAGGACCCATTTCGGTACGTTGTAGCGGCGCAACTGGCACGTAAACTGCATACCCAAATACGCGTAAGTACGAAACGTCAGGTTCGTACCCAGTCACCAGCTCTAACGCGGAGTAAGGTTGGGTAGCAGTGGGCCTCAACCGGACCAACATGGCTGCATGCAAGATTGCATAGTCCCACGCAGAAATTGGAAGCTTGGTGCGCATAACCAAGGTTCGTGCGATCATTTGTAATCTTTTAATGAACGCGTTTGCGAGACCATTCTGGGTGTGAACATGGGGAACTCGATGTTCAACATTAATCCCAAGGAACATGCAATAATCATCGAAAGTTTTCGATGTAAACTCTCCGGCATTATCAAGTCTTCTTGACTTTGTAGGATAATCCGTGTGGTGAGCCTTTTGGGCGAGAAGTTTAGCAAAAGCAGCGTTTCTTGTGGACAATAATGTAACATGTGATCACTTTGTCGATGCATCAACCAAAACCATGAAATATTTAAATGGTCCGCATGGTGGTTGGATAAGTCCACAAATATCCTCTTGTATCCTTTGCAGGAAAAAGATGGAGTCTTTACTAGTCTTTGCATATGATGGTCTAGTATTCAACTTTCTGAGAGAGCAAGTTTGACATAGTGTGTCACTAAACACAAGATCCTTATTAGTAAGGAGATGCTTGTGTGATGAATTGAGGATACGGTGCATCATACTTTGACCTGGGTATTCCAACCGGTCATGCCATAGTAAGAAACTGCTCGAATCGGTTAACTTCTGGTTAACTATGTGATTGGCCTCAATCGATCTAATGGTGGTCATGTAGAGACCGTTCGAGAGACATTTCAATTTCTCCAATGTACGCTTCTGGCCATACAAATTGGAGGTTATGCAAAGATATTCCACTCCATTTTCCTCTGTGGTTTCAACGTGATAATCGTTGGCTCGAATATCCTTAAAACTCAACAACGTTCTTCTGGAACTTGGAGAATATAAGGCCTCATTAATGGTAATTCAGTACCATTGGACAATATAAAAATGGGCTTTACCATGGCCCTCTATCAGGTTGGATTGGCCTGATATGGTTGTCACAGAGGTATGATTAAGCAATAAGTTTGAAAAATACTTCCGATCTTGAAGTATGGTGTGCGTAGTAGCACTGTTTGCCAGACAAAAAACTTCCCCACTAAACATGATTATTCATAAATTTAATTTAATGGATCACATATATGAAAATAACTTGATTGAATTAAATAATATTCGAACGTAACCAAATTTTCAAAACAAATAATCCAAATCATAATTCACCAAAATAATCTGAATAAGAAATATTATTCAGAAAATAAATACGGCACAAGCGCCGATCATATCCATGTCATCGAGTTTCTAGTTCTCGAAGTGTCCAGATTCAGCCTGGAAATCAGTGACCTCTATGGTGGTATCCATAGTAAATGATCACTCAATGAGGTTGGTCTCTCGAGTTCCGCGACTGGTGTGATACTCATCTACAGCTTGCGCTGATGCACGGCAGGTGCGGGACCAATGATCAGTTATTCCACATCGATAATAGAGATCATTCTGATTATGATTCTGGTGGCGACGGGCCAGACTAGTGTTCCTCTCATTTCGAGTTCTTGGGGCCGAGAGACCGTGGTTCCTACCACGTGTGCCATGGCCACGTTGGCCTCGGTCATACGGGACATTCCTATGAGAACTTTTCCTTCCATATCTCGGGCGATCAAACTTTTCGTCCTTTCCATGACCTCGGTATCCTCTTTCGCGGTTTGAATTGCGATAAGCAACATTTGCTTCAGGCAATGGTGCTATTTTAGTACCGACAGGTCGGACTTAATCATTTTTCATTAATAAGTTGTTGTTCTTTTCAGCGAACAATAAAGTAGGGATCAATGCCGAGAACTTAGTAAAATTCATCTCCATGTATTGTTACTGCAGGACCAAACAGGAGGTAGAGAAAGTGGTAGTGGCTTGGCTACCTATGTGGCGGCCACGTGGCAGCTGATGTGGCAGCCGCGTGGCGGGCCTGCTGCGCTGCCAGCGTGGCGCTGACGTGGCGCCTGTGTGGCGGCCCTGTTGGGCTGCTAGCCAGTTGGGCCTTGTGCGCTGCTCTGCTAGGCTGGGATGCGCTGCTGGGCTGCAGCAAGGCTGGACCTGCTGGGCTACCAGCATAGGTTGGGCCTACTGGGCTGCTGCGAGGCTGCTGGCAGCGTGCGAGGTGGTGTGCTGCGCGCGAGGACTGGCAGCGCGGCGAGGGGCTGCTGCAGGCAGCGAGGATGCACAAGGCAGCGCTGGAAGCAAGGGCGTCTGCAAGGCAGATGGGCTGCTGGTTGCTACTGTTGCTGCTGGCAGCGAGGCGTGGCTGCTGGCAGCGAGGCGTGGCTGCTGCGGGCAGCGATGCGAGGCGCACGAAGGTGCTGCGCGCACGAGAGCTGCTGCTAGCAGCGAGGGGCTGCTGCTAGCAGCGAGGGGCTGCTGCAAGCAGCGCGTGTGGGTGAGGGGGCTGGCGGCTGCTGGCCGCGCGGGGTGGTTTCCGATCACCCCAATAAATTTCCTCTTTTTATTATTTAATTATTCAACTCAAATACATGTATAAAATATATAATCCCAAATAAATAAATCACATAAATTTAGGGTTCATGCCTCATGGAGATTTTTTCAATCAATCAAAGGTTTTAAAACATGAACATAAAATTGTTTTATAAAACCTACATGGTTGAAGAACAAATTGAATGATGATCATCTTTCACTTAGCGATCCACAATCCAAAGAGCTTTTCGTGCTGATAACGTGTTGTAAAAGTATGTACAAATTAGGGTTTGTGAAAAAGAGAAGACAGAGAGAATATGATCAGTTTATTTCATTCATCTTATAAATATTCTTATACAGAAGTAGGGTTTATTAGGTTTTGAATATTTACTAGTATGCCCCTACAACTAATTACAGGAATAGCCACACACAATAATATATTTACAACAGTAGGAAGTATGTAGGAGAAAAGTGTGTGCAAAAAGAGAAAAAAAAAAAAGTGTGCAAATAGCATTTCTTAAAAAAAAAAAAAGTACATATGGAAAACTTTAAAACAGTGAATAAGGGCCTAATGCTCAGACCAAAAAAAAAAAAAAATCTAGTTGGCTTTGTATGGAATGTCAAATGTGTGTAGAGGAGAATAAAGATGGAGATTCATGGGTGAAATTAAGAAACCAGCTTTGTTTGCATTACATTTTTGTACTATGATTGTTGAGCTTTTATTACATCTGCTGTAATTAAGGGAAAAAATATATATTGAAAAACAAAAGATCTCTGTAGAGTTTATTACAACTGATCAGGAGCTTTCTTTAAATAAAGAATTATTCTGATAGACAAATTTGCTTGTCCCTAATGATGAGGAAAGAGCAAAATCCTAACGATTAAAGCCTAAACCCATCAGTGGCCCCCAAAAAATAAAAATAAAACCCATCAAATTAAGTAGCTGCTACCACTAGTACTACTTCACATATCAGAGTAGGAAGATAATGGTTAATTTGTTCCTTCATTTCTTTTCATTCATTCCAAGTGTGTTCTTCACACCGTCCACAGCACCTTGTGCCATGTTCATCACCTGCTCTCCAGTCTGTAACAATTAGAATAACACATGAATTAAGAGAAACAAATGTGTCAAATAATTTGGCATGCACTTGTGAAAGCATATTAAAAGTCTACAATTATTAATTTATTGACAAGATGGGGTCAATTGATCTCATGAACTCATAAATGCTGGGCTTGAGAAAAAATTTTGTTCCCATGAAGCTTGGGTGTTGGTGGCAGTTGCAGGGGCAAGGTTACAGGTAAAGTATTTGTGTTTATGTCTGAAAGAGAAAAGAAAACCAGAGAAAGAAAGGGTGACTCACGTGATTTGCATATGAGTTTTTTTATTTTTTGAATTCTTAACTTGTTAAGACAACATCGTTCTGAAAAATTAATTAAAAAAAAAACTGAGTAAAATTGAGACCCAAAGGAAAGACGTAGACCCAAAAGGTAGAAATGAAGCCTGAATCCTAAAGGCGATGCCATGTGCTCGCTCACGACCCCCAGACCGAGAATAAAAGTTCGTAAGCTTCTTAATCTTAAGCTCATAACAATTGATTCCTAGATCCGCTAGTGTCTCTACCCATTTTGTTATACAAGCATGATAATCCATCCTTATTTAGTTAAAAAAAGAAGAAGAAAAATAGATATACCCAACAAATTTCCACTCATAAAGAAATTTTGTGAATCATAAGCAAATAAATTGCGAGGACGGCAGGACGTTCACAAAAAACTACTTTGATGCCTAAAAATTTTTAAAATAATGTTTGAGGAATTACATTTTTAGACGGCATAATTAGTAGGCATTTCCTGCTAGAATATAATTTGGTGAGCCAAATGCATGTATACCTTTAGCAATTAGCACTATATCACTCATGTAATCAAATAAAATGGGGGTTAACAATTAAGAAATGAATTAATTACCTGCTGAAGAAATCCAGCACTTTGGTCCTTTCCATGTTGGGCAGACTCACTGGCTGATTGAGCTGCATCAGCTGTCTTGTCTCTAGCTTGATTTGCTGTCTCCTTTGTGGATTGCATCCACTCTTCTGCCTTGCCCTGCGCCAACCCACAAATTAATGGCACTAATTTGTTTCACAAATGCATATGAGTAGTAAAATGGTCATACAAAATTATTCACAAAAAGAAAAATGGTCATAATATACAAATTATATTTTGTTGCTTAAATTGACTATACGTAGAGCAATTTTTTTCTCACATGATTGTGAATACGAAACTACACATTAATTTACAATTTACCAACATAATATTATTATATTGTCAAAACTATATGATAAAAGAAAGTATTTTATACCTGAGCATGGTTACGGGATTGTTGCATGCTAGACATGTTTTCTCAGAAAATTATGAAAGTAAGATTTGAAAGTAGTGTGTAAATTGATTTTCTTAATGATGTAAACGTTTCTCGGCTGATATAAAAATGGGATTGTAAAGGTCTATAAATACTAGTTATGGGTCTGATCGATTGTCATAGATAGAGGAGTAATATGTGGATATTTGAGAGTTTGGCTAATACATGCACACATGTCATGAGTAGAACAAGTCTCTCAATGCAGCAGCGTGCATTTCTGCTGTTGAAATGGGCAATTGACATGGTCCTCTCAAGAGCATGAAGGGCCTAAATGCAACACCAAAGATTTGGTGAACCCTTTCTTATAGCAAGAAAGGAGGCAAGGCAACACAAACCCACCAAAGTGTCGTTGATTAGGATTTATAGCTTCAGTAGTAAATTGAGAATTTTTTTTGTTTGTTTCTATTCCATAAATTGGGACATTTTTAAAGAAGATATGATAATTTAAATCAACCATGTAAATATCTTAGAGGAATTATAACCTTCCTTTCAATCATTCAATGTGACTTGAGCTTTAATTTTGAAAGATATCTGTAACCATGATTATTTTGTTTTACTTTTCCTTGTAATTTGTACAAATTCTTTTTGTGTTTTTTTAAGTTGTGATTCGAGCTAATACGGATCACTCTCTGTGCCTACAGATGACGTAACGACTTGTACTAGTGCTTGTGCACATCTCACAAATCACCATACTTTCAAAAGATATATCTTGAATTAAGGAGCTTTGTGGAGGAATCCACTTGATGGCATCAATGCATGTGATCTTTGGTTCTTTTGTGTTTTTGTTTAAGCTAGTAAGCTACCACTCATTTCTCAATACATGTGATTTGTCACATGATTTGGCACAAAATTAGGGTTTATCTTTCGTAGAGAACGTAAGGGCAACAAGAGTACGTACTGCAAGTAGAAGCAAGAGATGGATCAATGATCTGTTTCTTTGCTTCTACTTTTGGGAATCATGTGCAAGATGCTTTAGAAAGCTAACCCTAGACTAACCACGTGAGCCAAAGGTTTTCAGCCTTTAACAGCTCCCATATTTCAGGAGGATGAAAACAATCTCATAGCTATTCCTAGCTTCACTTAGGGGTGTACTCAATATAAATTTCGTACAAGTTTAAAAGAATTTATGCTTACTTTGAAATGCATGTGTATAAGGTATAGTTTTAATAAGTCTTTAAAATTTATGGCATCCGATTATGATTTTTCAAAAGTCTATTGAAATTCAAGTGAATTCAACGTTAATATAACAAAATAACGTGAATGAGCGTTCAAACACTCATTGAACGCTCATTGACATCTAGTGACGCTGACGCATTAAAGAAGCTCTCTATAACAAAGTCCATAAGAGGAAAAAAAAAATCCAAGTTGTTGACAATTTGCATCACCAAAACGGTTTCCAAAAATAAATAATTTTGACAGTCACCAGAAAAGTTTTCAAATTTTAGTTATGTGGCATGTGAAGAAGATGAGATTTAGAATTTTAGAGAAGATGGAGATGTAAACAAATGAAGCTCTCCCTGCTTTGAGATTTTGTTTTGGTGTGTTAACTCTTAACCATTACTAAAAGAAGAGTCAAATGCGAGCAGAAGCTGGCCAAAGGAAGGTTACTAACACTGTTATGTGGGCAGTTTCCGATGGAATCAAAGCTATATTTGCATGCATTTCGCAAGAGTCAATAGTTACAGAAAGATTAAAGGGAGAAAAAACATATTTTTTATTTCATTGATGACCATATTGTACACAATCATACCTACTCTTAACAAGAGGAAAGAAACATACAGTTTTTGAGTGTTGAAACAACAATACCTGGATTTTAATCCCATCTTAATTTATGACATTAGCATGGCACACTTGCCACACAACTATCACTACTCATTTTCCACAGCCACAGACGATAAAAAAAAGAGAGCTACAGAACCAGGGAACTTGGAGCAACTGCTATTGCCACTTTGTGTGACCTTGTTGTATATTATCACTAAGTTTTCTTACTGTGTAGTAGAAAGAAAGCAAGCTAGCTAAAGCCTAATCCTGCTTTTCTTAGTGCATAAGAGCAACAGCAGCCTCCTGCACCAGAGGTTGCGTAACATGCACAAAATGCTCGGCTTCCCTCTCCACCTCTTCCCAACACTTGTTAGCACCCTTGCCTTCCTTCATTTTCTTCACAAACGATACAAAACGCCTCCAGTTGTCCGCCTGGAACAGGTGGGGGCTCATCCTTAGGTACGTGAAGGCGCACATCTCTCTGTTTCCGGAATCACTGTCCACGTTCAGGGCTGATGCTTGCAAGATCTGCTCGAGTGCACCGTCGTCGTATCTTGGCAGTGCATTTTCGCCAGCAAGCGGGACGTGTGCTTTCTGAGTGGCTAGAGCCACTTGCCTCACAAGCTGCTCAGGTAAACACTGGGCATCCTGTGGCTGCTCGTAGTCTTTCATCTCAATGCAAGTGAAATTGAACACAGCGCCTTGGCGAGCTAACATCTGAGCAATAGGAAGGTAACCATCTCGGAATCGTGTGTTGTAGTACCCTGCTGTGAGCTCGGGGGCGTGGGATCGGGTACCATAATGCCAGTGGATGCCTGCAATCTTGACTGAGATCTTCACGCCTGTGTTCTCAAAGAGAGCCTTGGCTGAGCTGAGTATCCTCTCACCATGTGCAATGAGCATCTGAGAGTACCAGCCCAGGAAGAATTCACCATATGTGCTATTCCAGCCTCCACCTTCTTTTCTGAAAAATGGGGTGTCTTCTGGCCAGTTATTATACTCACCAGCATCAGTGGGGCCTGTGCTACCCCATTCTGGCTTACCCGCAGCTTCAGAAGCAGCCTTTAAGCCACTGAGCATATACTGCATCATGTTATATATAAATATATATTAGTCAAGTCCTGGAGAACTAAGAGCTACTGGCAGAGCGAGAGAGGGAGAGAGTAGATACCTTGTCAAAACATTGGAAGGCACCAATTCCAGGAAATCTCCATGTCCCATTCTGCTCTGGATATGAAGGGTAACGGAGCTCGCCTGCTGGACCCATTCCAACTTGAATTTCCTGAGTGGATATTGAAAGGTTTAGCTTGT
This sequence comes from Dryas drummondii, assembly GCA_003254865.1. NCBI lineage: Eukaryota > Viridiplantae > Streptophyta > Magnoliopsida > Rosales > Rosaceae > Dryas > Dryas drummondii. The sequence continues at coordinate 1,102,047 of QANW01000563.1, forward strand.
TAGTATTCTAATGGTGATGAGAAAATCACAGAAGATTACAGAGAAGAGGTAATTTGAGAGAAAAAGTAGAATAAGCCTTTTTGTGTATGATCGATTAATCACTCTGTGAGCAGTTGTGCTTATACATACAATAGAGAAGCTATGACTAATTTCAACTGATCTAACCAACCTATACTAACAGAAATATATAAACTGATTTTGGTAACAAACAGTTTGTTCTAAAACTAATCTCAGATGACATGGCTTTGGTAATTTGGAACGGCTGCCATAGCTGACTTGAACTTGATGACATGTGGCATGGCCTTAACTCTTAATATAGCTAACTAACAAGGCATATATGTACTCAGCATGTTCTAGTCAGAGAAAACTAATGATTCAACATCATTGCAGATACATGATATATAGTCTATTGAAACAAAAGGCATTCATCAATCACCAGAATCTTGAATCTTCCTTTATTGTTTTTTAGCATTCCTTTTTAGGTCGCTTTGTAGTGACTAAATATGAGTTTTTTAAAAAAAAATTCCAGAACATCTGTTAACATGTTTACCACCAAGGTACGGTGGCATCTTCCCTGGAACAAATTATTCAAGCACTTAAAAGTACATGACCACTAGATGAAACAAAACCAAAAACTCTGTGGTTGTAGAGCCAGAGCCTCATCCACAACAAAGTCAACTTCTAGGTTCGAGTTTCCGCATAGCCAATAAAAACACATAGGAAGCATACTTCAATTAAGGCAATTGCTATCAAGTATCAACCAACAAGCTCTTGCACAAGTTGGTTTCAGTGTAAATCAGTATATCTAAGAAGATAGATGTTCAGGTATATGTATTCAATGCAGTAACGAGAGGCATAGCTGTGCAACAATCAAGTTTTTTCAATCACCCACAAAACTCTATTAACAGCAAATACCAGTCATAAATAACCAACCCAGAAACTGTTAAGTACCCAATGAATTCAAAGCGTACGAGTAAAAAGACTGAAGTATTACCACAATGGTGTCACCAAGAAGGTGCTTAAAGTTGTCCCTGAAGGCACGCATGAAGTCAGCATAACACTGGACAGGTGTACGGCCCTTAAGGACTGGGAGGGTATCAGCACCAAGTGATATATACTCGTAATTCCTCCTTCCCCACTGATCAGTGTATGCAAGGTCTGGGTCTTTGTCAATCTCTTCCACAGCCCACTTGGGTAAAGGAATTCTGTATTCAAGAAAAAATGGACCATTCAATACAAAATATAATGTTCAAGTCTAAACGCTATAGATCGCCAAAAAAAAAAAGTCTAAACGCTATAGATGCCACTAGTAATGGCACATTTACCACAATCAAAACTGCCAATCCCTAATTTTAGCTCGTGAAATTGAAAAATTCACAATTTTTCACAGATTTTGTTCTTACCCAAAATAAGCATTTCATCAAATATGACAATGATTATTAGAACCTAATCAGGAAAATTTTACAGTTTTACTAGCCCCAATTACAAAATCAATCACAAATGTTAAGACCCACCATCTGATCTTTCTAGTATATTCATTTTTCCCAATATGTTAAGCCAGTCCAACATGTACTACCGTACATTCAAAATGGAATCTTAATCCTTGCTTGTAAAGTAACATCCTGAAAAAAATCTATTAGGCAAAAAGCCAACCTACTTTTTCCATACACTCTCGAACGGTCGAACCTTCCCTTTTATCTCACCCCCAAGGCGCGTGCACGACGCTCCATTCCCGCGCGTGAAAGTAAACAATTTAAAAAAAAATGAAATTGAGAGAGAGAGAGACTCACGTGCAAGAGTCACCGACGTTCCCGCCACACTTGTGAAACGACATCACAGCCTGAACTTTAAGGCCGTGCTTCTTGGCCATCTCCAGGAGCTCAGCGTACCCGCCCCAATTGTACGCACCGGGCGCGTCACCTTCCACCAATCCCCACCACACGTCCATCATCACGCCCTCGACTCCGGCGCTCTTCATAGCCTGAAGACTCGCGTTCATCGCCTTCTTCCTGTTCACCGTGTGATTCATCGTCACGCTATCCAAAGGCATCATCACGTAAACCGGCACCCCCTTCCCCTTATCCTTCGCAACCCTCTCCCGGTGCTCCAAAACCGGAGCCTCCACCACCTCCGTCGCGAACGCCTGGCAGGCTACGGATAGATCGGGCCGGGTCGACCCGAGTGGCGACCGGCACGGGCTAATGCATGGGCTCCGGCACGGGCTCACCGGCGGCGACAGCCCGTCGAACATCTCCTTTTTCCCGATTTTGCAGGTCAAACTCGTTGTTGGACACTTCCACACCGCCGATGCGCTTAACGTTGCCGACGAGGTATCGACGTTGGATGTGTTCTTCTCGGCTGACGGAATTGGCGTCCCGGCGAGTGCTCCGATCTGGTGCGTCATTCTCAACGCCATTTTCTTCGAATCCAACCAAACAGAAACTAAGCCCAGAAAGTGTGAGAAAATGAAAGAAAGTTTGCGTGCGAAAGACCTTTTCAGATTCAGATTCAGACAGTGAGCTTTTCCTTTAGATTTTTAGTTTTTGACTTTGGTCTTTGTGTTGGAAAAGGGTGGCTTGTGAAGCTCCTGCATTTAAAGGAATGAAGAGCTTGGCTTGGAAGCTGGTCTGGATAAGATTAAATAATCTTTCTCGAACCGTTAATTTATCGACACGTGTCCCTCCTCTCCACGTGTCAGCGGGCGAAGCGGTCCAGCAGGCGACGGCTACGATTGCTCGATGCACGTGACGACGGACGGTCGACGTCGTGAAGGTTCCAGGCCTTGTTCCCAGCGAACGCGCTTCGTGGTGTTTGAGTTAAAGTGTTGGGGGGAGACGCTGATTGGCGACACGTGGCGGAAATCGAATGGCTGATTGTCCCGCCCTTTCGGCTTAAGACATGTAAGGGGGGGTGGCTTATCGCTCTTGTCTTTTTGTTTTCTTTGGCTGCTTTGACGTCCACGAAAGAGAGAGAGAGAGAGATCGGAAACGACGAAGAAGTGTGAGGGGGATGGGCGACACGTGGCGAACGGTCGGCACGTTTGGTAAGTCTCATGGTTCGTAGTGACTGAGCTAGCTTGATTGGTGGGTGGGCCACCACTGAATCAGAATGGGGTTGTTGAGTTTATGATCAAGTTCATGTCCTGGTGTAATACTGATTTTCAGATATCGGAAATTGGACTGATGCAGAAAATTAGTGTCCAATTATGACACGTGGCATACGGCGATCTCATCTCAAATATGCATGGATGAAAAAGGATACCGACATAATTTAGATTTAATTTAGATTATAACTCGATTTAAAGGTATTTTTTAAAATTTAAGATTTTATAACTTAATTATTGTAAATGTATTATAATTTAAATAAATTGATAATATCACGTTATTATGTCACGTGATATTACAGTCACATATAATAATTTCTCAAAAATTAAGAACTATTTATCTCTAAGTAACATATTGGCATAATGTTACCAATATACTTAAATTATAACACATTATATTATTTAAGATTTTGAGTTTTAGATTTAGATAATAATACACATATTAAAATTTAGGGCTAATTACAAAATATCTCTCTCAGGTTTAGTATCATTTTCAATTTCCCTTATAAGATTTTAATTTTTTCAATGTGGTACATATAGTTTTCAATTTAATTCAATGTGCAAATTGAAAAGAGAAAAAAACAAAAAAAATAAAACAAGACTCAATAACCCCCACCCTCCCCAGCCCCCATCTCTCTTTCTTTCTCTGGCTTCCCCGTCGTCCCCCTACCTTCCCTCCTTCCCTCCCTCTCTTTTTCCCTCCCAAGCCTTATCTCTCTTTCTCTCTCTAGCTTTCTCTATCTCTTTCTTTGGCTAACCCGTCGTCCCCCTCACCCTTCCCAGCCCCTCGCATCCCCCTCCGGCAGCAACCCTTCTCTCCCCTCTGCCTCATCTCTCTTTCTCTCTGGCTCCCTCGGCTGCACATTGTGAGGAAGATTGGGAATTTGAAGCCATAGTTTGAAAGTAAAAACTTGTTGAGTAGGAGAACACCAATGATCAATGTTTGATGAGTACCAAAGAATTCTGAGGAAAGATATGAAAATGACCTGTTTTTAGAACATTTTCAAAGGTTTTGGTGCAAAGATTTGTGCTTGAATTTTTTTTTTTTTTTTTTTTTTTTTTTTTTTTTTTTTTTTTT
>QANW01000563.1:1111501-1128557 GCA_003254865.1 Dryas drummondii
CAGGGATAGGAGGGGCTGGGTGGGGGCGGGGAGAGGAGATGAGAAGAGGGGAAGGGAGGGGAGGGGTAGGGGAGTGCTGGGTGGGGGCGGGGATGGGTGAAGGAGAGCTGGGTGGGGGCGAGGAGGGGCATGCTGGTGCAAGGAAGGAAAGCTCTTATTTAGTGAGCTACTTTCACATGGTGTTAAATTAGAATGGCTAAGGAAGTGTTTTTGGTGGGACCGAATTTCATAAGCCCATTAACTTAATACTGTGTCCAACCAAACATAGGATTAATGTCTTATTTAAGACGGTCCTCCTTAGTCCCACTTAATCATGTCTACCAAACATGCCCTGTATGGCTGCATCTCTAATAAAAATCATAAACTTTAAATTCTAAACCCATACATTCATTAAATGAATGCTAAAATATATTCTCACACGTCCAAGTAAAACCCTAATAACCCAAGAAACACAATTGTAACTGCAGTTTTTGAGTAACCACATCTGCTGCAACTACTGTGCAGTAAAAACTAAAATAAAACTAAAAACTGTCATAGAGTTTTGGGGCATTTTGTAAATTTATGTCTATAACAGACGAACAACACTAACGAGGTAGGTAACAAAGATAATAACAGAATTTTTGANAAAAACGACCCATTTGCCAGGTCTATATTTAAGCTGATATCCCGAACCCACAATAGTCCATAGTTGTCGTTTAACAGACAAAGTCACAGAACGGCATTCTACGCCCTACGACACCAAAACGCGTGCCGTTGATGCTCCACAGCTCTGTCAGCTCCACAGGCCAAGGGCATTATTGTCCGAAGAAAAAACTCCCCTAGGGCCTAGCTTAGACAGACGCCTTGTCCCTCCCTCCCTCCCTGCCCAAACGCCCATCACAGAAACCCAAGACGGAATTTTTTTTTTTTTTTGCGACCGAAAAAATTTCCAAATCCAAATTCGACGGCTCTCGCATTCCATTCTCGTCAACGAGATCTCGGATTCTCTCGCTCCGAACCCGAACCCGCGCGAACGCCCGCAGACGCAGAATCGGACCCTCTCAAACCCCTTCGTTTCACCCAATTCTAGCTCCTCCTAGGTTGTTGTGCAGCGTTTTTATTGATGTGCATGTAGAATTCGTTGCTTTCTGTAATTATCAATCTGAATTTTCCATTAGAATGCCGGAAAATATGAGATTATGAAGTTTCCAAATCTATGTCTAATTTCTGATGAACTTTTAGCGGCAGTTTAATTAATTTTAGGAGTTTAACCACTGGTAAAACNCATTTTCCCGGGAAAATTATGAGGGGAGGTTCGTTGTGGGCCGACGAGCCCAGTAATGCTCCATCTACCTCGGTGCCGCGCGTTCCTCAGGCCCATCCGTGCAAGCACAGGTGAATTCAGACTTCATTTTTGGATTAGATGATTTGGATAGTTTTTTTTTTATGTGTTTGCATGCAATTCAATTGCCAAATTGATGCTTTGCAGCTAATACCTTTGCATATGATATCTAATTATGCTTTAATTTTAGGTTCTACATGTTAATTCTATCAATTTTTGATATCCGGTAAATAAATTAGCTCCAATCTTTACTGGATTTTACAATTAATCAGCCTTTATGTAAATTGGTTATTACTTTGGTGAAAATTGATGGAAATTGAGGAGGTACCAAGGTTTTGTTTAGTTACCGTTTTTTCAAGTACTTTTCTTGCTTCTAGAGCTGCATTTGGTGTTGATTTTGTAAATGGTCAATGGAATATCAATTGGGTACTGATAATTTTAAGGTGTGCCCAGTGGGAATTCTGGAGTCAAAACTGATGTGCACGTATATGATGTTACTGGCAGTGTTAGCAATGTCCTTAGACTGTTAGCACGGAGAGAGGTTTCTCCTCAAACAAAGCATTCGTCAAAGAAGTTATGGGGGCAAGCTTCTAAGTGTCGTTCTGATTCTGTTGGCCCAAGGTGTGATGCAGCTAGAGATGCTAGACATGGCCTTGTCTCATGGTGAGGCCCCATTTGTTTAGTTGCTCTCTAGTAATTTTCATGCAATGAAAATACAGCATACTGGTTTTTTTATTTTTTATTGTTTGATTATTTGCATTTTGTTTGATCTTTATGTTGGTGGGTTGTCTTGAAACTGTGTTGACTTCAGGGTGGAGGCAGAGTCACTCCAGCATTTGTCTGCCAAATACTGTCCGCTTGTGCCTCCTCCACGGTCAACTATTGCAGCAGCCTTCAGCCCTGATGGAAAGACGCTTGCTTCTACTCAGTAAGTTTTTCTTTTTTCTGTGGTATAGGGTGTGGCTAAAGCTTAGTGTTGAGTCACATTGATTCTAAGACATGTATCATTTTTCCAATTTGCAATATGCTACTGTAACTGCAGTGGAGATCATACTGTAAAGATTATTGATTGCCGAACTGGGAGCTGCTTAAAAGTGTTGACTGGTCACCGCAGGACACCTTGGGTGGTAAGTCGAAAACTATCCAAACTTTACTTTGATTGATTGAAAGTTTTGAATGATTGCTTTTGCGGGTGGTCACCTTACACCTGAGACTTCTTATACAAGAAAAGTCATGTCTATTTCCTTCCACCTGGTCATGTTCTTCTTGATCTCCCTTGCACCATTTAGATGCAATGAGAATTAAGAAAAGCACAAGTGTTAAAGAGGCAAGCCACAGCTCTGAATTACCAGGCTCTAGAAAAATTGGATATGAACTCCCCCGAGTAAGGCTACCTCAATCTGCTCCCATCCCAAGCGTTGAAAGTGTTAATATCAGAGACCTTTGCCATTATGGGCAAGTTGGTGAGCCTGAAATAGGGCCATGACTTAGTTAGTAAAGGGTTGAATAAGTTTCTGCCGTTACATACTGTGGTATATATGGACCTTACTTTGTTGGTCCAGTTAGAGCAGTGAGAATGCGGATTGATTTTTTTTTTTTTTTGGGGTTGCGGGCATTCCTATTGCTGATCCTAGAGTTCTTTCCTGTTAGCATTCAAGAAGCTTTTGAATACTATAAAGCTATCTTGAATATTCCATTATGGCTTCATATCAATCTTATTATTTTAGATGATCTTTTCATATTGTCCTAAAATTTTTGCTAATGCCTAGAAAGAAGATCTTTAGGCATCATAATATTTTATCTGAATGGGCTTCTTTCGGAGTTACGTAGTTTGATTTAGTGAAAGGAAAAAGACATGTGTGTCCTTTCGCCTGAAATACTGGATTCTCTTTTCATAACTAACTTAAAATAACTTTATTATCTTCTCTCTAGATCCTGTTGTGTCTCTTAAAATTCCTTTTCATCCATATTCTTTTGCTAAAAAATATATGCCACCAGCTATGTTTATTATGTTAAAATCCTTTTTTCTAAAAGTTTTATGCATTGATCAAAAGTCTTTTGATTACTTTATCCTAATCTGTTTTGGATTTTGCCACTTAAATCTAGCTGTTTTATTCATTAAAAAGATTAAAAAATTACTAGTTAAGAGATCTGACACTTCAGCATAGTTACTGGATTCATCTCATTAGCTGGTTGTGCTTTTGCAGGTTAGGTTTCATCCTTTGTATCCAGACATACTGGCTAGTGGAAGTTTGGATCACGAAGTTCGCTTGTGGGATGCAAAAACGGCAGAGTGTATAGGATCACGTGATTTCTGTAATTATTTATGTTTACAAACAATTAATTCTTAGATGATTAAATTTTTGTAGTGGATATATGATTGATAGTGTTCTTTTCGTCCACACAGTGCGTCCCATTGCTTCCATAGCTTTCCATGCTCAAGGGGAGCTTCTTGCTGTTGCATCAGGTCACAAGGTAAGTTTTTAGATGGCAATTTTACATAATTATCTTTATTTTTCATTAATGGCCTTAACCTTGAAATCTTGTTATAGTTATACATATGGCACTACAATAGGAGAGGGGAGTCATCCTCACCAACCATAGTACTGAAGACACGACGTTCGCTTCGGGCTGTGCATTTTCACCCGCATGCAGCTCCGTTCCTTTTAACTGCTGAGGTGAATTTTTGTGTAAGCATATTATCGTGTTTTTTTGGGATTAACTGTCTTTTAATTCTATCAGTTTGCTGTTTTATAGGTGAATGACCTCGACTCATCAGATTCCTCAATGACACTTGCAACTTCTCCGGGTTACTTGCGCTATCCTCCACCTACTGTATATTTGGCAGATGCTCATTCTAGTGATCGTTCTAGTTTGGCAGATGGACTACCTCTTATGTCTTTACCATTTTTGATATGGCCTTCATTTTCTAGAGATAATGGGAGAATATCTATGCAGCGTAGTGATGTGGACATTGGTTCAAGTAGTGCACAACAGAGAGTTGATCCTTCTGCTTCAGTACGGCTTCTAACATATTCTACTCCGTCAGGGCAGTATGAACTTCTGTTGTCGCCTATTGAACCTAATAGCTCTTCTCCAGCTCCAGAAGACACAGGAACTAATCCTTTCTTAAGTGAAATGGAAACTGAAGTTTCTCAATCTGCGATAGATACTTTAGAGCCTATGGAAGTGCAAGCAGAAGGAAGAAGTAATCATATTTTCCCTTTTGGTGACTCAACATATTGGGAACTTCCTTTCTTGCAAGGGTGGTTAATTGGTCAGACCCAAGCTAGCCAACGGAATATGCGGCTAGTAAGTGATGCTGCCCATGATAATCCTTCTGCACATGGTGAGATGGATAGTCCAGCTCCTATCACTTCCTCAGTAATACCAACCAGTGTGAACCAATCTAGGGTTACTGGAAGATCTAGTTCCCGGCATCGTACTTCACGTTCTCATATGGTGTCGACAATTGGGTCTAATGAAGGTGCTGGATTCAGTAATATTACACATGGAGAAAGTGAGACTCAACCTGTTGTGAGCAGAATCCAATCTGAACTTGCCAACTCACTTGCTGCAGCAGCAGCTGCAGAGTTACCTTGCACTGTGAAGCTCAGAATTTGGCCACATGATGCAAAAAATCCATGTGCTCCCCTTGATGCAGAAAGATGTCGCTTAACCATTCCACATGCCGTACTTTGTAGGTAATATTTTTTCAACTTTCACGGCACTTTGTTGCTTTATTAGCTTTGACATGTCTTTTAGCTTATTCTTAGGTCTTGTAAACAAGTACATTTTTCTTATTTGGTGGTTTATTTTTACTGGTAATAACATCTTTGCAAACAAATATTTGAGCTTGATTAGTTGATGCTCATGAAGTGGTTTGGCTACTTTTTTTCAGCATTACATGACAGTTTGAACTTTGATACTATTGCTAGCTATATCTGTTCTGGATCCTTACTTGAGATTTTCTTGCAGTGAAATGGGTGCTCATTTTTCACCTTGTGGAAGGTTTTTAGCTGCCTGTGTTGCATGTATGTTGCCTCATTTGGAAGCTGATCCTGGACTACAGAGCCAGGTCAACCATGATGTCACAGGGGCAGCAACTTCCCCAACTCGACACCCAATTTCAGCTCACCATGTCGTGTATGAGCTGCGGATATATTCCCTTGAGGAGGCAACGTAAAGCTTAAACTCCCTATATCTATGTGTTGTATTTTCTTACCTCCTCTTTAGCTTTCAATATAAATTTTCTTTCATTCTACAGTCTGACGTTCTTTTTATTTATGTAGATTTGGTATGGTTCTTGCATCCCGGGCAATAAGAGCTGCCCATTGCTTAACATCTATTCAGGTCAGCTAAATTTTGGAGATGTAATTGCTTTATTGGATCATATTGGTCATTGATTTCTCATTGATTATGCCAACTATGAAATAAATTCTTTGTTTTTCCAACTCTTTTTTCTAAGACCAAATAAAAGCTCCAAGGGAAATTCAAATGCTTTATTTTTTAACAGCAAAATAAGATTAGCTGCCTATATGGAGGGCATCCCTTAAAATCTCAGCATAAGAGCTCAATGATTCTTGCCACCCATGTGCCTAGCAGTTAGAGATTAGGAATTATGATTACTTTAAGATTTCTTTATGTACCTAGAATATGAAAAATGACATTAGATTATATTTTAAATAAGGCTGAAGCCCCTACAAAACTCAAATTTTGAAGCATGGTCTCGTCCTGTAGGGGTATATGAACACATACACATTACATACATTATATATATGTATGTATGCATGTATAGTGGAATTCTCTTGTCCAGACGTCCGGATTTTTGTTAAGGTCTGGTTATGTTGTTTCAACAGCCAACGGCTGATGATACATAATTTAGATTTCCTATGTACTGCCATAATGGCTGAAACAAAAAAGTAAAAAAATTATAAAATAAAAATAAAATCGTTAGAGACTCCCTATGCGCTGTCATTATGGCAAGCGCACTATGGGTTGACCTGTTTGTAAAATCTCTCTCTCTCAATCGTAATACGTTATCTTTAGAAAACATATATTTTCAGTTGTCTTGTATGCATATAATTCATTGTATATCTTTAGAAAACATTTATTTCCATTCAAGTTATGACTCACACCACAAGACCACTCATTTAATTTATTGCCTGTGATGCATAAATGTGCTAAATACATATCTACATATTGACATGAAGTGTTGAACCGATGTTAGAACTCTAATAGTTGTCTCATGTATGTGCAAAAGGTCGTGAACTATTCTTTTATAGTTTTAATTTTTTTAAATTATCTTTTTAAATCAAGGAAAGCTTTGTACTTTCATCAGACACTTATTGAAGTTATTCATTGAATTTCCCGTGGCAGTTCTCTCCTACGTCTGAGCATATATTACTTGCCTATGGCCGGCGTCACAGTTCACTTCTTAAGAGTGTTGTCATTGATGGAGAGACAACAGTGCCTATTTACACCATTCTGGAGGTAAGCTTCTGTAGTTTTCTTATGAAATCTATATTCTTTGTTCTTGGATTTATTCAACTCAATAGTTATATTCTGGACATTAAGTGTGTATATACGCCTGCCCCCGCTTTTTTACATGCGATCAAGGATCAAGTTTCATTTCAATTGGGTGCTTCAATCAATCTTGAAACATAACATGCAGAAACTTTTAGAAATATGAAATCTAATCTACTTGTAATAAGGAATGACAAGGATATGAAATTTTATTATATGTTTGAGCCTTGAGGCTAATAAATGTAACTTAAGTTAGATTACACTAGTCTTAGAATGGGATATATACGACGTTAGTGCAACTAAAAGTCATTTGGAGCCAAATTCTTTGTGTATGAAATGGATTTATATCCACTTTATTGTAAATTTGATATTAAATATTCTTTATAGTTCTACTTTAAGCTTTCCAATTACCATATGTGATACACTTTAATGTGTTACAGTTGAACAGCTGTATAAGCTGGTATGGTACGAACTTAGGCATAAATCCCTTTTAAATGTTAACAATCAGAGTTATTATTCAGGTCTATAGAGTTTCTGATATGGAACTCGTGAGAGTTCTCCCTAGTGCGGAGGATGAGGTTAACGTAGCTTGTTTTCATCCTTCTGTTGGAGGTGGCCTTGTCTATGGAACTAAGGTAAGCAATTGGGATTTAGTATGATTCTTTTAGTTTTCTGGTTCCTCTGCTAATTTCCTGAACTTACAATGTGTTTGGGCTATGAGATGCAGGAAGGGAAGTTAAGGATCCTCCAATATGATAGTTCACATGGCATGAGTCATACAACGTCCGGTTTTCTTGACGAAAACATGCTTGAGGTACAACATGGCCCCAATTGGTGGGTTTTGGGTGGGTTTTATTTGTTTATTGCTCTTGATATTTGTGAAATTAGACCTTCCCTTCCTGTTTTTCTTTTCAAAATTGCTTGACAAATCAAAGTAAAATATTCATCCTTTACATATTCAATTACTTTGCTCAAGTGTTCATTCTCCTGAGTTCTGAAGGTTCTTTTTTTGTGCTTAATTTTTTATTCTAGTATTTGTTTATTCTACAACTGTAAATAAAAGCTTTTTAGTGTTTACCTTTGAGATATTTAAGGATACAAAGCTATAAAAACTCAACATATTAATTGAAATTGGTTGTCTCCATTATTTTATATACATAATATTCCAAGAAAATTCAAATCAGTACCAAACAAATTGAAAGCTTGGAAAAGCAATTTATAACTGATATTTTTTCCTAGGAAAAAATGTTCTATGAGACGAATGCAACCTAAGGTCACACAGTTGTGTTGGACAATGATTTTGGTTCCTTTCAAACAAAAAAAGAAAAATCAGTGAATTTCACTGTGACTTGAAACACGCCTTTTCATGGCATGCTTTTGTTGGATGAAATACGATTTTGATCTGTCAAATTAAGCATTTGTGAATGTTGCAACATTGTTGGATTTCTTGTACATTTCTAGATTATAGTAGGGGCTGAGCAATGACTCAAATGTGATAATTTGGTTTTGTAATAATATTCTGGTTACTAATGTTACCAGTCTCTATTATTTTAGGTCCCAACATATGCCTTAGAATGCTAGGGACCAGCCATCATTGTCCGCTTGCGAGACGTACCACTCTGCCTAGCTGGTTTGTTTCTCTTTTTAAAGATCTATTAATTTTAGATTTTGTACTCCTATTATATTATACTTCTCATATCATGGGCTTGTTGGATGAGGTTTGTAGTATTATTTGTTTAATATTACACCTTTGTAGAGATTTTGTGATGTTTTCATGGCTCCAATTGATTTATCGGGTTAGAAGGACTTACCATGTACCTATGCTATGGTTCAGGATGAAATCATGGTGTACCCATGAAGCTTGTTGCTGAAAGTATTTATTTACATGTAGCAGTTAACCCTGTACCAGACTGTTGTTCTTCGTCAAATGCCTGTGAAATGTTCGATTCGGCATCAGAATAGGACTCTGTAACTTTTCTTTATTGTTTTATTAGAATACACGTTGTTGACACCATTAGGTAATTTAATTTGACAAGGAAACTGATAAGTTAGATGAAGCAAAACATGTCAAAGGACGTTGTTATTGTATATGCTTGTTCAGGTTCTGTGGAACGTTGTTAGGAATGTAATCGATTCTCTTTTTTACTGTCTTGAATGTTTTCGGCCCCTATATGTAGGCCTTCATTGTAAAAAGAAAAAAAAAATTGTCTCTCTTAATGATTTTTCTCCTTCTGTATTTTTTTACCTATTTGATGTTCAACTTCTATAAGGGAATGCTTGCTACCAACTACAAGTGCCATAATGTTTAACGAGTTTGGATTTTGTGCTATGTTTGTTGATGTTGTGCTTATGTTTCAAAACTATGTCGTCTTAGACTTCTATTTAATGTGTGGCCAATGGTGGATGTTTTCAGTATTTTGCTTTATTTCACCTTAGGAATCAATCATAAAGTGCAAATTAATAGAGAATTAAAGATCAGTGAAAGAATGCTTTTTTTTTAAGTCAGCACTTAACAATACAAACATAGATGTTATTAAATAAAATGAGACTTAGAGTTTAGTCCATTTTATGAGTTTTTCTTAGAATAAGACCGATAGTAATTTAGGGTTTTTAATTAAGTTTTTTTATTTTTCTTTTTTGATGCTGCATGTTAGGTTTTAATTTCAAGATTTCGGGCCCGAAATCTCGGAGTTAAAATCTAACATGCAGTCTCTATAAAGTCCACTCTACACTCTAGGAGGAGAAATATCCTTCAAATTAAAATGATTTTTTTATAAATTAAAAAGACTTTATTATGAATTAAAATGATTTTTTTACAAATTTTAAACACTCCCGATCTCTATTTAAAAATTATTTTTCTTAAAGACTTAAACCTAAATATCTCTTAAATAAATTATATGTTTAAGGGTCCCACCAAGATAAAAATTTCATGTGACACCAACTTTTAAATTCATTGCATTAATCGTTGGATTCTTATGTCTAATTTCATTAAGTTCTCTATTTGTTTTTGCTTGTTTTAATATAAAATTATAAATGCAAGAGTTTGTGTAACTTTAATACTTTATTCATACTAAAAGTCTAAAACTAGTAAAATATGTCACGAATTCATTTCATGTATTGCACTCTACTCTTGTATAACAATTAAAAGTCTAAGCTTAAACAAGAAAAGAAAAAAAATCCAAATAAACAAAAACAAACAGAGAAAGACAAAGACATGGATCTCATTTTAGAGCATCTCCAATCCCATTTATAGGGTGTTTTTGTAATTTAAATTGCTACTGTCGCATAGTAATAGTGATTGTCACTATCTGACAATGTCAATTTCAGATCATACAATGATATTTTGCCGAGCGCTCAGTGAGTTGTACTAAGTGCTTAGTGATGATGCCGAGCACTCGACTCATTAAAACGGACCAGCCAGTCACCGTATTTTTGTAAGTGGGCCGGCCAATCAGAATATTTTTCATTTTGGACTTAAAAAACAAACCAATATCATATTTATTTATTTATTTCCCTCCAAATCTTACTTCCCTCCAAAACTTAGTTTTCCCTCCTTAGTATGTCTTTCAAAATCTAACAAAACTTGATTTGGGGAAAGATTATTATCAGAATACCCTCCTCCTCCTCCTCCTCCTGCTAAAAGTAAGACCCTTTCTCAAAATGCTATGGGAATCTACCTCCTCTGACGAATCTATCTTCTCTGACTCAGAGGAGTTCGAGGAGGGAGTCAGGCAAGTGATGATTTGCGCAATGGCCTGTTTGGTTCGGACACTAAACCCTACAACCAATAAACGCACTCGTCCTCGTCCTCGTCGTCACGCTTCTTCTTCTTCTGCTCGTCGCCGTCGTTGTCCAAATGGACTCAATCAACTTACAAACATCCAAGGCCGCGGCGACGACCACTCCGTACTCCTCCGTGTAACTCACTCCAACCTCAAAACCTTCTCCGCCGACCTCCGCTTCTCTCTCCACACCACCGTCGATGCCGTCAAAGACCAGCTGTGGCGCAAATGCGGCACTTGTGTCCATTCCATGTCGCTTCAGCTCTTCGCCGCCGACGCCAATGTCCACGACGACGGCTCTGTCAATTCCCCTCTTGACAATTCCAAGCCCCTCGGCTTCTATTACCCTCTTGACGGGTCAGTCATTCTCTCTCTCTCTCTCTCACACATTGTTTGTGATTTTGGTTTGGTTAAATATGTGATTTTGATTTTTGGCCAAATTTGTGATTTTTGTTGTCAATGTGTGTGTTTGAAATTGAAGCTACCGGCTACATGTTATAGACCTGGACCCTTCCTCAGAGAACTCTGGTGGGGCGCTTGTGGACGCCTCGATAACCCGAGAAGCTTACGAGAAATGCGATGGTAATGATTATTAAGCTTTCCAAACTATAAACTAAGCTTATGTTATGTTGTTACTATCAACCCATTTGATAAGGCGTGATGCTTGCTTGAATGTGCGGTCGGTCAATCTAACAACATAACATGTTAGACTGTACAACAACGATTACCCATTTAAGGATATATGGTCATGTTAGGAGAAAATGAAAATGTAGTAAAGTATGTTTAGTTCAATCCATCATGTGTTTCCATTTTTTGGTTAAGATTATGTATTTTCGAGTCAAGACTGCATTGATATGGTTATTATTAGTCAATATTTTATTTTATAACTTACATATTTATGGTGTGTTTCAGGCACTTATAGAAAATTTGAGGAAAATTTGGCATCACAGAACCCATCAGCTTTGGAGGATAAAGTAAGCCTCTCATGTGTTATTCCTTTACAATGCATACATTACTGTCTGTGAAGTGAATTTACAAGCCATTGCTTCTATGGGTATATGTTAATCATGAATCAAATTGACAAACTTTTGTTTTTAGTCAGCCTTGCATGTGGGAGTGACAGGATAGATTCATAATTGGTTGACTGAAATTGTGTTTGCAGATACCAGACAACTACATGGAAACCCTCTGTGCAAATATCAAGGTCGGTTAACTCCCCACCTCTCTCTTGTATTAGCAATTCTTGGTAATTGTTGAAATGTCAGTCCTTTGAAAGAAACTTGTGACCTTTTAAAAGTATGACTGGCTTATTGCTAAGTAGTGACTGGTTTATTTGTAATACTTAGTTAGTTACCTTTGTGGCACATATACCATACCACAAAATGAAATCACTATTTGTCTTTTTTTTTTTCTTTAATATTTGAAGATTTAAAGTTTGGATTACATAAACTTTGGGATCTTTGTTTGATAACGTAATTTAGGGTGTTCTGCAATTAGTTGGTGATTGTTCTACCAACATTGTTCTTTTTAAGCATTATGGTCTAGTAGGGTCATTTTCCCGATGTAGTTGGCATTTTCTTCAGCGTTCAAGATAGATTTGAGCTGTAGTTTTATATGAATATTGTTAAAATTTTGAGGTTATTTTTCTCTATTTGCTTGTATTTTGTGTCGGGATTGTGCCATTCTTCAATTTGCATAATCTTTCTCATAAAAATATGTGTTAGCTTGCAGTTTGTCTTGTCTTGTCTATTGTGAAACATACTCATGACTGGCACAATTCTCTTAATTTTAATATGCTGAAGGTAGGGGATAGATGCGAAGTTGAACCAGGGGATAAAAGAGCTGTTGTTAAATTTGTGGGTCAGGCAGAACCTCTGGCTCCTGGTTTCTGGGTTGGAGTTCAATATGATGAACCATTGGGAAAGCATGATGGCATGTAAGTGAGCTCCTGATTCTTATATAAGATGATTTTTGGATTTTCGTTTGCTGATAATATAAATTTGTCTATTCTCGGCTCTGTTTTTCCTAACACGTTTCTCATCCTTAAAAACATATCAAATTTTATATTGTTCATTATTATAGGGGCATTTAGTGTTAGGACAGAAAGTGCTTGTAAAGAAATCTTTTCTTGATGTGTAGAAGTTAAAGGTTGTTTATAAATTTAAGACAGGCTTGTTCAAATAAAGGAATTTTTTCTTTACATGCTCAAAATACATTTTGTACAATGACATGACTTAGAAAAGAATGAGATATATTTAGCTGAAATCTGTTGTGGTTGATGTCTTAACATTCTGAAGAAATTTTGTTTCTTTAAAAAAAAAAAATCTGAAGAGATTTAAAACACAAAATACCAATTAGAAGTGCCTATCTTGGATTCAACATAATAGCCTAAGACACTTTAGCTATAAGCTGGAATATGGAATATGGAATAAAGTATACCCATCTGCTTGTTAGATGTTGTTCCACATCGCTAAGGAACCACTTGACTGGGCTGACAGTTCTGCTATTTCCATAAGTAAAACTTGTTCAAGGAAAAAATTCCCCATATGAAATAATATAATTCACAGTTTTCCTGGAGAAAGTAGGATACTAAAATTGTTTTGAAAATAGCTCGAGAACTTTAATTGGACTTTTATATGTTTGTAAATCCTTTATAACCAAACTCTTTTATGCGGTGATTTTGCTATACAATTAGTTGACATTTTGAATTTCCTTTTTTTAAATTGGCCTTGCTGTTTCTGCATATTATTTGGTCGAGAATCTTGAGATCCCTCTTCTTCATATCCTAGGGTGAAAGGAACACAGTACTTCGATTGTCCCCCTCTTCATGGTGCAATGGTTCGACCAGACAAAGTAAAGGTATGTATTCATATATATTCTGGAAATGCTTTAAGTTGATTTTTTTTTTTTTTTCCTAATTTTCCTATCAAGATGCAGAGCATATTATAGTTTGGTTTCATTGGCTGTTTGACATGGAATAGGAAAATTTTAATACGATCTGTTAGCTCTAAGGTTGCCACCATGAGTGGCATTTAGCCACTTCATGAACAAAAGAATAGTTTGGGGCTCACCTTTGAGCCCTTGGTATGCTGGCAATTAACCTACTATCCATCTTGGTATGGACCATCATTCAATGTGGCATCAGCATATTAACGATATCAAGATCTTTCAGTGCATGTTGACATTGGAAAACTAAGTGATATATCTAGTAATTTCTTTTAGGAGAGAGTTCTATTTTTGTAGGAGAGGAACTGTTTCAGAAGTATGAAAAATGAAATATGTCAATGATTAATCACGAAATATGTCAATGATTATGGTAAATCTTTAAGAAATACGTCAATGATTAAGGTAAATTCTTCACGATATATGTCAGTCAATGATTAAGGCAAATTCATTATATGAATCTTTCTCATGTCTATAATGGTTTGACAATTTAACCTAGGAGATGTGATTGTTCTTCAATAAAATTTTGATGACTTATCACAAAGAAGACTTAGAACGTGATGATAGAGGTGAAAGTGTGGACTCAGCTTAGGAATTCCACCAATGATGAGTTGGTCAAGTCCAAAACTTAAAAAGTTCATAATGTCTTTTTGTGCTTGTGATAAAAGTTATGTATGATGTATATTTAACTATGATGACAAGGCTTGCCTTAATTTAAAGAGTGATCCTAGAGCTAGAGGCCCTAGAAGAGTTTTAAAGTTATCTTACAAACTTGTCTGGCAATGCCACATAAATTAATGAAGTGCCATAGGCGGGGAACTACATGCTGCCAAATACATGGGCAGTGCGTGGGATTAGTGTAACACATGACATGTCATCTCAACTTTATAAAGAATCTTTGTACTAATAACATTTTCTGCTAAAAATAGAACAACCTTTATGTTGTTATCAGTACTTTAGATTGCCTATCGAAAATACAAAACAGATACATCGTTTGACCAATTACGCACAATCGCTTGCCCTAATTGGTTCTGTCTACTGTTACTTGTATTGGTTCAACCTTATGTTTCCTGAGCACACGAATGGTGACAAATTTATTGACTGGCTTGGTCAATTTTTGTGTCAAGAGATTCAAATTTCAAAGTGGTATAAATCATAGCTGATAATAAAGTTAATGAAAGCCAGCATGTACGTAATCAACCGAAAAGTTCACCACAAGATATTGTTTCCATATTTCTGTATGCTTACTGGTGCAATGTGTTACATGCAATTGGGGCACCCTGTATCTGAACAAATGGTTATACACCATTCTGGTGCAAAGACCGTTGCCATCTGAGATTCTGAAGCCTATTATGTTGAGGGAAACTGCTTTTGAGTGACCTAACTAAGAGAAGGACCCTGCTAATGAATCGAAAGGGTTTCTCTTCTCATTGGCCTTTGTGTATTTTTCTGCATGGTTCTTTATGAATTTGAAGAAAGCCATAAATTTTGTCAATTTCAGGTTGGTGACTACCCTGAGAAGGATGAAATCTAAACAGGTCTTGAGAGTACTTGCTTACTTTCTGTTTCTACATAACCTTTTGAGGCACTCACCTTGAAGTTTCCTTAATTATACATTCGTTCAAATTGTAATATTCTTGGAAGGTAGAGTTATGCATGTGACATCCTTCAAAGTATGACCAGGAAAACCAAAGAGGATCGAAGTCCAGAGGGACCAGCACTAAAGGAAAACCAGACATGAAATTTATATATTCTACCATGTCTCCCATAATACCCACTAAACTCTTTTGGAACTCGTATTGTGTACGAACATGAAAATATTCCAATTCATGAATCTTGTTCTGTTGGCCAAAAAAAGAAAAAAGAATCCTGTTCTGCAATGTCTCTTTTCTTTGAAATAACTTTCAAATTGTTTACCAGAAAAAGAAAAAAATATAACTTTGGAATTCTTTTTTGTTTGGGCACAGAACATTCAAATTCTTAATAAAAAATATATGACAACTTAAAAAAAAAGAAATATAAATAAAAATTCATGAATCTTTGGTAGACTCGATAAAATATCTAATATGGCCTTTATGTAAAGATGACACACCTAAACTGAGAAATGATCTAAATGTTCAAGAACAAAACAATAGCAAATTTTATCTAATGGTTTGATAGAAAATAAAAATATACTATCACAACTCATATGAGTTGCCACCCTCGAGCTTCTCTAAAGCCGTGTGATTAGGGATGGCAAAAATCCCCGCGGGGATTCACCCGATCCGATTAAAACCCTAATGGGGGAAATAAATGGGGCCGGGTTCGGGTTCGGGGATTTAGGCGGGGCCCCGAGTCGGGGGCGGGGCGGGGATGGTTTTAGGTCCCCCGACCCCGAACCCGTCCCGTTTACACTAAATATATATATAACCAAAATTTAAACGTGATAAGTGCTATGCTGGGAATCAAACTTGGCACCTCAAACTCCTTCCTTCAGCTCCTTACCATCAGACCACCAACTTCTTATGAGTACACTATCCCAATTTATATATTTATACACAATTTAGATAATAAAACCCTAAACCCTAAACCCTATACCCTATACCCTATACCCTAAACCCTATACCCTATACCCTAACCCCAAACCCTAACCCCAAACCCCAAACCCTAAACCCTATACCCTATACCCTAACCCCAAACCCTATACCCTATACCCTAACCCCAAACCCTAAACCCTATACCCTATACCCTAACCCCAAACCCTAAACCCAAACCCTAAACCCTAAACCCAATTTATATATTTATACACAATTTAGATAATAAAACCCTAAACCCTATATATACCCTAACCCGATACCCTAAACCCTATACCCTATACCCTAACCCCAAACCCTAAACCCTAAACCCTAAACCCTATACCCTATACCCTATACCCTAAACCCTATACCCTAACCCTAAACCCTATATTCTATACCCTAAACCCTAAACCCTAAACCCTAAACCCTATACCCTAACCCCAAACCCTAAACCCTAAACCCAATTTATATATTTATACACAATTTAGATAATAAAACCCTAAACCCTATATATACCCTAACCCTATACCCTAAACTTATGCTTCCAATTTATATATTTATACACAATTTAGATAATAAAATTAATAACCCTATACCCTATATCCTATACCCTAAACCCTATACCCTATACCCTAAACCCATACCCTATACCCTATACCTTATACCCTAAACCCTATATCTTAAACCTTATACCCTAAAAGCCTTTAAACCCCATAAACCCTAAACCCTAAACTTATTCTTCCAATTTATATATTTATACACAATTTAGATAATAAAATTAATAACCCTAAACCCAAAACTTATTATTCCAATTTATATTTTTATATACACATTTAGATAATACAATTAATAACCTAAACCCTAAACCCTAAACTTATTCTTCCAATTTATATATTTATACACAATTTAGATAATAAAATTAATAACCT
>QANW01000563.1:1129029-1149819 GCA_003254865.1 Dryas drummondii
TTTTTATAGATGGACTCTACAGAAATGACCAGCGGCTCCGGCCATGGTGCTGAAAATGAGGAAAATCAGACAGCCCCACAAGGGCCACAAGGCACACAACTCACACAGCATTCACAGCCACCAAGACCCTCAAGTACCCCCACAATCATCAAATACAACACCAACTGAGGGGGGAAGGGACAAATCTGTACCAAATACCATAACTAGTGATTCAACTGGTGAAAATATACGTAAAAGGAGATGTACGTCACAAGTATGGGATCATTTCACCAAGCGTATCGTTGCTGGCAATATGAAAGCTGTTTGCAATCTTTGTAGTAGGATGCTAGGAGGGAATAGCAAGAATGGAACAAAACATTTACATGATCACATCAAATGTTGTCCTATGAAGAGACAAAGAAGCATATCACAATCAATCTTGAATCCTACAAGGAGTGGCGATGGGAGCTTTAAACTTGGTACGTATAACTTTGACCAAGACAGTGCAAGGAAGGAACTTGGTGTTATGATTATTATCCATGAGTATCCGATGTCCATGGTTGATCATGTTGGGTTTAGAAGGTACTCCCAAACTTGATATCTAAACCAGTAAGCAACATTTCTCTTGGTTCAGCCAGCAAGCCATAAAGGAGATATCTAAACCATGTTTGAAGCTTGATGCCATAGATGTGTTTTCTTATCAATTGATGGATGTATCATGTATTTAGTTTTATCCATTTATGGACTATTAGAACATTAATTTGTGAGTTTGATGCATTGAAACATTAATAACAGGTCTGCAACTCTGCAAGTTTGATATGTATTATGTTAAGCAAGTTTGAATTGAATCTATTGATACTAGCAGGTTTGTATTAATATATTCATCAGGTTTGTATTAATAATTACTGCTAGCAGGTTTGTATCATACTGCAGTGCTATGTAAATATGTAATGGTTATTTGATATGCATTATGTTCAGGGGAGAAAAAAAAGTGGACATTGAGGCGGGGATTCGGGGCGGGTTCGGGGAAGCCATTCCCCGGCGGGGTCGGGGACGGGGAATCCCCGTTTACATAATCGGGGATTTGGGGCGGGTTCGGGGATTCAAATAATTTCGGGGGCGGGGGATGGGGGTGGCACCCCCGGCCCCGACCCGCCCCGTTGCCATCCCTACGTGTGATTGTAAACTCCACATATTGTCTGTTGAATGATTGTATAGTCCACATGCTACAACTCCATTTACCAATCATCTGAGCTTGGGTGCCCAAATATTTAGTAATTGTTTGACCTTAGTTTACAGAAAAGAAAAAAAGTTCACACCAAGTAAAAATAAAAATTTTAAAAAATTCAATCAAGTTTGAGAATACGCATTCTTTCGTAGTTGGAATCCCCTAAAAATGATTTTCTCCTCTGCTTCTCAAATATATGTAAATTACACTACAAATGACAAAAGTAAAAAACGAGCGCGTTTATATATCTTTGTTTCGTCCAATTCTCAACAATCCGACCTTAGCTCAGTTGGTAGAGCGGAGGACTGTAGTTGGGTTATTCCTGTGGCTATCCTTAGGTCGCTGGTTCGAATCCGGCAGGTCGGATTTTTTACATTCCAACTTATGATTATTATTTTTGGGAGGCAATTTTATCCAACTACACTCCTTCCGTATTTTCTATATTTTTTTAATGTTAAAATTAAATAAATTTCCCAATTTACCAATCATTGGAACTTGGAAGCATGTACAAAGGTTGATCCCAACTATTTGTGCTTTCACAGGCTGTGTAAGTGCTTTCACAGGCTGTGTACCACAAATTAATTCATTTTGAATGTTTAGCGTTTAGAATTTTCATAAACTAAGTTGAAAAATAACTACTTCACGAAAAATTATTGTACGTGATTGTAGCACTATATGACATGATGATATGGTGTTACCAATCTTCTTAAATTATAACACGTGTATGATTTTAAGGGTATTTTTTAGAGTTTAGGATTTTAGAAATTATTGATTGTACACGTGTTATAATTTAAGTGGATTGATAATACTACGTTATTATGTCACGTGTGTTACGGTCACACACAATAGCTATAACAAAATAGTTTGAGGATCTTGGCCTTTAATATTGGGCATGACCCTGCATAAGTTACAATTTACATGACACATTGAGAATGGAAAAGGATCAGGCTTAATTAAAGTGCATGTACATTTGCAACACAAGATTAGATACCAATATATCACCCTTCACTAATATTGAAAGGACTATTTGCTAGGGACATTAATTGAACCAGAGCATGTTACAATTTTTAAAAAGTTCAATTAAAAAGCACAATACAATGCCTTAAGGATGAATATTGTGCCAATACCATCAGCTAGCACCAATAATCTGCCAAGTTGGGAATTCATAAGATGTTAGCTATTAATTCCCATTCATTAAAAGGTTACACGTGTCACTATTTGGTTGCACTACAGTTACACTTTGCCTATTTTAAGGAAACATTCTTTTAGATTACTTTTTACATAAATCAAATTAAAGCTAGCAAAAGCAAATGTTACCTGCATTGGATGTGGCACTAGTAAAATTAAAGAAAACTAATGGTACAAGCCATATCAGGTGGCAAAACACTAAGGGTGAAGTTAATAAAAGCCAGCTTAATTGTATATAATCAAACAAAAATGTTCACCACAAAATACATTGTTAATTTCCATATTTCTGTATATGTCTTTGTTTTCTGGTGCAATGAGTGTCAAATGCAATTGGGGCACTTTGTGTCTTGACCAAAATAGAATCAGAAGCAGCTTCCATCAGCTTCTGAGAAGAACTGCTCTAGGCGCTGCTTCAACTTCTAAAAAGCTGCTTAGATAAGAACAACAACAAGGCATACAATTAATATTGGAACTGGTACCAGCACAAGATGTGGCACTAGTAAAAGGAAAGAAAATTAAAGATAAAAACATAGTGCAATGACTGTGAAATGCAATTGGGACACCAAATCGATCAGGTGCTAAAGCTATTTTCATCTGAAGCATAAAGCATTCAATATAATTGTTTTTGTGTTATCTAACTAAGAGAAGGACCCTCCTAATTCAGTGGTATAAAATTATAAATCATCTCAAAAAGAAAAATAGTAATAATCGTAAGGTGTTTTGAGGGTCAAAGAAGAACTTCCATTTTGTAACTTTTGTTTGCTGGATATATGAAGTTTTTATTAACAAAAAAGGAGAGCTGGGTAGAAATCCAAGCAGCTACAACCAAAGTCCATAGGACTATAAGGCCCACAAAAGAGGGACAGAAAAAGTACAAAATGGACCAAGCCCAAAAAACCAAACATCTAAATTGCGAACTGTGGAAATACTTTTGTAATATATTAATAATTGGCCGACTTCTTAACAAACCGACCTTAGCTCAGTTGGTAGAGCGGAGGACTGTAGTCGGGTTATTCCAGTAGCCATCCTTAGGTCGCTGGTTCGAATCCGGCAGGTCGGACCTTTTACATTCCATTTCTGTTTTTTTTTGGTCTGGTTTTTAATAGTTTTTTTTTTTATTTATTTATTGTTGGGTTGTGAAAGATTCTAGGACAATACACACCATGTTTTATTAATCTTTATTTGTAGTGCATCACCGATGGATGAGACAAATGATAGGACCAATTATAAAGAAATTAATAAAATTTTTCACAATTACATTTTAATCAATGCATTTTTTCATAATTTTATTTTAATTACTATTGACCAAAATTAAAAAAAAATATGAATTACAATAAATTAATAAACATACATTATTATTCATATTTAGATTTGTATTAGGTTTATATTTGACTGCTACGCAGCAAAACGACTTAGGGTTTAGCTTCAAGCTATAAGCTCCGGAACTCAAATTCTAAACTCTAAACGTCATTTACATACCATGCACTCTATTTCTATACCCTAAACTAAATTAAGAGCACTGTTATAATTTTACGTCCATAAATAATGTAAAAAAGGATGAGCAAATTAGTATTTTCTAATGCATCAAAATACATGACATCCTTAAGTGGATTGAGATTAGTGACTAAAATGGGCTGGGACATTGACTAAAATATAATTTCTCAAAATATATCATTGACTAATATGAGATATGAAATTTTGTATTGACTTATTTGTAATATTGAAACTTTTTATTAATTTTTTCATAATACATCAATTTTTTCACAATATCTTTCGTGTTAAACAGGTCATCACTTTAAATCAGCCATATTATGTCTTTATAACTTTTCTTGCCTGAAGCACATTTAATATGTTGCTATATGACCAGAGAAAATTACCATATATATGATAACAACAACTCCGAATACATCACCCTCCAATTTTAGATTCTTATATTAGGAACATGCATGTATATGACAATCTTTTTCCTAAATTTAGCTCACTATACATGTATCTAGTACATATATTAAAAGGTAAGCTCGATCATTATCTTTTAACTATACCCTAATAAATTCCTCTAAAATATTCAGACATTATTATGAGTTGATCGAAGAGGAAGCGAATTAATTAATTAAACAACCAAACATGAACCAAATGGCTTTCTTTTACTATAAAAGCACACACAATCAGCTAGAACAGGCATACTGAGCCAAACTATTGAGTAGTGCATGTTAGCAAAATGAAGGCAAAAGCAATCTGGCAGTTTTACTATGTTGTGCTCTTCCTTGCCTTAGCCTTTGGCCCAATTAGATCCCTAGATTTCCCACCTTGGAAAAAGCACTATGTGGGCATTACCAACAATCTCAACAACACACAACTTGACTACCGATGCCGATCTGGAGATGATGATCTTGGCCGTCGCAGTCTTCCTCCCAATGAGTACTGGGAATTTGGGTTTGGCTTGACCTACACGCCTACACCACACTTTTCTACTGTGACATGTGGTACTCGAATTACCATGTTCATTTTGATGCATTTATTAACGATGGTTCTTTCATTGACGAGTGTGGTGGAGCTCATTGCAAGTGGACTGCAAGAGAGAGTGGAATATACTTGTATCGCAATAAGCTTGGTGAATTTGAAAAGAAGAAAGATTGGGTGAAAAATTAAAGGCCAAATTGTGGGCTTCATCCTTGTGGTTTTACCATTATCTTAATGTTATTCATGTGGTTCTGAATTTTTAAATAATAATGCTAGGCTGCTAGCTAGAATAAAGTCCAATGTTTATCTCATTTCATGTAATTATATGAATGTGATTTAGCATGTATAAACCAGACTATGTGATCGGAGTTAAATAATTTATTTTTTTCTTGGCATCAATTCATTTGCAAGGATTTATTTTTTTTCCCAACTTTTATTTTCCAGCTTATATACTAGACATCAATTCATTTGAAATGATTTATTTTTTCTTTATTTATTAATTTTTTTTAATAAATTGTAGGGTTAATTCCTTGGAAGAATAGGGAAATGATTAATTTACTCATTCCATATATATACACTCAATAAATTGTGGAAACACAGCACCCTCAATTGTGCACTATAAATTAAACAGAGATATGTCTCCTCATGCTCTTTGTCCCTTTGTCCAAAAAAAAAAAAAACTTAGTCATTTCCAGTATCCCATTTAAAATGAGTCATTTTATGAGAAATGCTCTAATTCTATTAGTGTCTTTGTTGGTTATTCTTATAACAGCTGAGGTGAGTTAATAATATCAATAATCTATGATATATACCTTGATTATCACTTTAATTCATGTACTATGACCTATTGCATTTCATATTGCACGAGTATAACTTTAATCCTTTTTATAACTTCTGTTACATTTTTTGTCTAAAATACTGATGTGCGTCACACATGATCCATATTTGAGGGCTATTTTTGTCCTCACAGTGTCCTATCTAGCCCTTACAAAAAGTTATGGAATGGATAACAGTGGACTATCAAGTTCTCCTTGTTTTCGAAAACATTGGCGCCCGCTTCAGACTCTTCCTTCCTTAAGTTTATGGATAAGACCAGCCTCAGCTGGAGTTAACTATAACAATAGGCCATGAATTATACATTTGAGTATTACTTTAGTCGATGAATAATTTTATTTTGAAATTTTGGAGTCCATAAACTATTACACGAGTATCACTTAGTCCATAAACTTAAGCAAAGAAGAGTCCAAATCGATCACCAGCGTTTTGGAAAGCAAGGAGAACTTGACAGTCCACTGCAAATCGGGTGATGATGACCTTGGTGATCAAGTACTTGAAACCAGTGTCATCTATGAGTTTAAATTTATATTAAGGTCTTTTTGTACAAATACCACCCATATTATAGGGGGTGTGCACAAATACCACCTAAAAAAAAATTTACAAAATGCCACCTAAAATTTGTTCTATGTGCTAATTTGACACCTCCCATCATTTTTTCTATTAAATTAGAAGTTTTTACCCTAAATTTTCCATTTTGTCATTGAATAAGTGAAAAATGACAAAAAATATTTGACATAATTTTTCTTTAGAACTTAAATCAAATTAAAAATAAGCTAAACATTAGAAAAAAAAAACAAAAAAACTAAACCACCATTGATTGAACAACTCAGTGTTTCCAGCACCCACCCATCTGCTGTCGACCCATCCCGCNTGATTAAAAATTTTAATATATTTTTCATATAGTTATTTCATAGTTATTTGATTAAAAATTTTCATATATTTAATTTTTCATAAAATTACTGATTGTTTCTGCTATCAGTAGCACAGCAGAGATTGATTCATGCATGAAGAATACTAGATTGTTAAGTTGTGTTATTGACAGCTGATTGCTACTCCAATATATGTTTCTATCAAGACCACCAAGTTCACATTGAATAATGGTCAATTGCTTGGCAAATCTCCAAGTATCAATATATGTATATTGTTGTTATTATACATATATATATTATTACTATTATATTAATTATTAGTGTGCCAATACTAGGATTTTATTTGCATCATTTTGTTATCTATAGGTCTATTTGACAATGCCTTCGTTCTCCATGTCTTGTAGTTTGTCTCATTTTTATTACCATCTATATAATTTCAATTTCCACAATTATACCTTTGTTATTTTTTAGTGCTTACAAGTTACAATTGAAGGATAAACTCAATGTTCTACCATATTAGTCGACAAACCGGTCATGTGGGTGACACGTGGGTGGTTGGGGTTATATGAGGAAAAAGGAAAAGACAAAATTACCCCTATAGGCATGCCCCATGCAACCGTATTGTATATTCATTTGACGGAATTTGATTTTATCCTTCAATTGCATACATTAGTAAACTATAAAGATATAATTCTCAAAATGAAAATTATAGGAGCAAAAGTGAAAAAGTGGACATACAGCTACAAAGACGAAAATGATCATTTACCTGGTCGAGTGAATACCAGGGCCGGCCTTGAGCATGGGCAGGGAGTGCGACCGTTGGCTCAGAAAATTTTTAGCCATAGTTTATATATATATATATGTACGAAATAATTACAGATAATGAAATTCAGTTTAGTTTGTGCGGTTAGGAGTTAACATTTCGTAAAGGAGGCCCCAATTCGAATCTTTGAAAGGTTTTTGACTTTTTGACTATTTTTTTTACACTTTTGAATATGTGGTGGGTCGGGCCCCAATAAAACTCAGACCCCTTTAGAAGTATGGGCCTCACTAGATATAAATTTAGGATATCTTGATTAACTTAACCATAAATATATTTCAGTTTTTTATAATCTGATAACATGAATATGAGTTGTAATAAAATGAATGTAAATTTATATATACTAATTAATTTTTTTTGGTAACTTCTATAATTTCCTTTATATTCTAATTAACATGAACTTTTGTTAATATGTATATTATTTTTCTCATAACATGAGGAATTTGTTTATAAATTGAAAGTAAAAATATATATATATATATTTGACCTTTTTTAGCTTGAGGGATACCTTTTAAGTAATTTTTTAAAACATTATGATTTTTCAATAATTTTTTCTTGTAAAATTATATGTATTTATACAAGGGTCTCATTTAAATTTTCGCCCCAGGCCCCAAAAACTGAGGGCCAGCCCTAGTGAATACCTTTCAATATTTTGATATCTATAAAGGTAGACCATGGATGATAAAAGCAAATTTTGTTTTTTTTCACTATAATAGGGTTTCTAGTTTGACTTGTTGTTTATGGGAAAGAGATCGCCTCTGAAATCACATTAAAGAAAATGTTTTAAGTTGTGTGATGTAACTTATTTTTCTTGAATATCGATCCTTTGTTTTCTTTTTCAAATTTTTATGGTGATTGATCATATATGTGCCACAACTGTATTTAGGTAATAGAATGAAGGAATATATACAAAATATTTTGGCCGAAAGATTTGCTGGATCACGACATTATAAATGTGACATTGTCAACTGAATCGTTCATATCATGTAACAATTAATATGCTTTAACAAGGCATACATATATGAAGGATCAATATTTGCTAGACTTTATTTAGGAAGAAATTTTAAAATTATCAGTACGTATGTGGCACTCCTAACTAAGCAAAACCTGCCAAGTTCAATGTGCATGTCATGCTTAATTTTCAATGCTACCATTTAAACTGAAACTCCAACATCTTATGATCCTTGATGTAGAGATACAAGCCATCTTGCTTAGCACGCCAAAAGCACAAATTATCAGCACACCTCGATGCATCTCTTTTGGGATCAAACATGACGTAAGGCTTATTTACACTACCCCAACTCATGTCACAAGTCAAAACAGTAGTCTCGACATTGTTGACAATCCAGCTAAAGTCGTTTAAATAAGGGATTGCATGTGTACCCAAATCTGTGCCCGGTTGACAATGGACATTGAGGTTGGTGTTGTCACCCAAGTTATTGAAAATGGTGACACTATAGTAGGCCATTGAGCTGCCAACAGAGAGAGACAGGAGAAGGAGAAGGAGAAAGCTTGGCAGTGTGGTCATGGTGTTGTTATATGCTATTGTTTCAGATCCTTTGCTAATGAGATGGTGTGTGAAATGTTTTGCTGCTTGTTTGCCCTTATATAGGAGAGCTCTGTGAAATTCTAATCAATGTGGTAATTATTACAATTGACCAAAAACAAATCAATATGGTAACTGGTTAAGTGCAATGGTAAGCTATTATTATATTAATTATCAAAAAATGGTAAAGCTATTATAAATTACCTTCCGTTTTTTGGGCCTTACTGTTAGGAATTGTATATGTTAAATACAATTAATTCTTGCATTGATTGGTTAAGATCGATTGAATATATTAATTGAGTTATTGAGATATCTCTCAAAATTAATTGTCTTAGATTGGTTGACCAAGATTAATATAATAAGTGAGATATCTCTCTAAATTAGTAAATTTCGCAAAAACCTTTACAGCTCAATTGTTACACTTGAACACATCTCTAAGTTTTCTCAAAAAAGAAAAAGAAAAAAGAACACACCTTAAATTAAGGACAATATAAAAGCATCGAAAGAGACGGAAAGAAATCTTTCCATTACCCAAGTCGTCCCGACAACCATGGTTGTTATTCGTGATTATGTATTCTAAGGGTCCGTTTGGTTCACGAAATTGATTTTTTAGGAAATTAATTTCTTTGTATTTTCCAAGGGAAATGAAATGTGAAATCTTTTTCTTGTGTTTGGTAATCTTGAGAAAGTAAACTAGGAATTAGATATGAAAAGTGTCAGTTTTTCAATTATACCTTCATCTATTATTTATTTTGAAATACTAACAGGGTTAGTTTTGTGAAAAAAAATGCAATAAATGTTTCCCAAGAGGGGGAAAACAAAACCCAAGCTAGAGGAAGGGTTTCATTTTCCTCCCAATAAGGGCATCAGATTCGCTTGGGCCATGAATTGATTTCTCTTCCCTGTACTTACCAATGCAAATGTGGGAATGAAATTAATTTCTCATTCCCAGACCTCCAAAACTTGAACCAAACGGGTCCTAATATTCGTGATAAATACAATATTTAAATTAGAGAAGGATGTTAGGAGCTGAGATCCTCTGTCCCCATTTTGTTTGTTCCCCTCTGTCCCTTAGCTTATATTTTGACATATGTCACCATTTAACACTAACTTAATTAACAACTACTTAACGGAATTAAGTATTAGATATAATGATGTTTTGTCAAAATAAAAAATTAAATAAATGGAAAACTCAAACGTAGGCCAGAGTTCCTTCCTCTTCTTCTGAGAGGAACTTACCAATCCCTTGTTGTAGGGGTGAGAATGGATCAGTTTTTACCCGACAATCGACCCATTACCAACCCGTTTTCCTGGCCGATATGAAACCGACAACCAACCCAAAAAGGTTAGGTCGGTTGTTCCAACTCGACTCATATAGTCGAATCGGTTCGTGGTTGTGAAAATAACTAAAGTCGGTTACTTTAGGAAGCTTGGTGGGTTGTGTGCGTGTTTGGGCTGCATATGTGTGTTTAGGAAGCCCAATCAGGCAACCCAGCCCTAAGGCTAATTCATTCTGCCTCTCTCTCTCTCATCCCAGCCCTAATATAATTCATTATGTAATTACCTTTCTCTCTCTCTCTCTCTCTCTCTCTCTCTCTCTCTCTCTCTCTCTCTCTCTCTCTCTCTCTCGACTTCATCAAACATCTCTCATCTATCATATGTTCTCATCAATCATCTACTTTTATCATCTCTCATCTCTCATTATCTGCTCTCATTATTAGAGACACCGTTGCGATGACCGAGTGGCGATCCAAGTCCGAGTTGGCTGAACTCATCGATAAAGCACAGGCTGTTGAGGAGAATCAGAGATGATGAGTGTTCTCACAGCGGGGAAACGTTGATCACTCTCTCTTGATTTTGGTCTATCTCATCCCTCTTAGTCTCTCATCTCTTAGTTCTCTTTGTTGTCGATTTGTAGGGAATTTGGTACTGAGTAATTGGTGTAGGTGTGAGGTTGTATTGGTATTTGGTAATTTATTATTGGTATTGGTATTGGTCTCTCATCTCTCGGTTCTCTTAGGCAGGTTTGTATTGAGTATTGTTGTATTGTATTTGGTAATTTATTAGGAATTTAGGAATGTGCAGGGGAAAAAAAAAAGAGGTTGGTTGAAACCATTACTAACCCGACTTATATTGACTTTATCGGTTGCCTGACTCGCAACCAACCCACAATGGTCGGATCGGTTGTTGATTGTATAAAATGGCCAAACTCGGTTGGTTGGTCAGTTGTTTGGCCTGATATGGGCCCGACTCGACCCATTCCCAGCCCTATCTTGGTGTATAAATTAACACCAAGTTTCCGATAATTTATAAAATAATTAGGTACATCAAACTCAACAAAGTTTCCATAAATTCATCCAAACTTCTTTCCAAAGTATACTACTCCTTTTTATCTAGGGCATCAAGGGAAATGGTAAGACTTAATTTCCAGATCTTTCTTTATTTTCCTTTCAAGCTGCTAGGTTTAATTTCTTCTCAAATATCTCCAAGGTAGATCCAGCCTCAGCCTCATGAAGATCATATCAATGAGAATCTTGCTAGGGTTTTATTTTAGGTAGGGTTGGGTCAATTCTTCCGAAAAACTGAAGAACCGACCAAAAATGACCTTATTGAATCGAAAAAATGTCGTCTAACGCTTGTTCGAATAGTCGGTATCGGTTAGCATATCGAACCGACACTTGTCGGTGGTGGTTTGGAAATCCCAAATCGTCAGTTGATACCGAACCGATCATCTTATGTTTTCTTCTCTGGCAAGTCTAGATGGATAAAGATGGAATCAATTGGCAATCATGCATTGGTTTTGGGTTTGAATCAGTCCATATTAGTCCCACCCCATGAATGTCGAAACTATGATGAAGATTCAATTTATCTAATCAATAATTACCCTAGCCTATACCAAAAAAAAAAAAAAACAATAGGGGTATCGTCGTCTTACCACTATCATATAGGTGTGTTTAATTTGAAAGACAAATTAATAGGAGCAAGTGATCTTATCTTCCAATGGGGCTTGATCTTTTGTGTCAATCCCTAAATCTTGATTTATTACTAGTCATTATTGTTTGAGAGTCCGGACAAGCTTGAAATGTTGGACTTGGGTCAGGTAAAGTCCCTCAAGCTTTTTGAATATTTGGGGTGAGCCGAAGAGAGGGGAGGATTGAAGTTTGGCCCAAGATAGGTTTCAAACCCAATTTAGGCTTCGGCTTTTGGGCCCAAGTTTTTTCATTTTCATTTGTTTTTTTAATTTGTAATAATTTTTTTTTTTAAATGATGCTAATGGTGAAGACTTAAATGAAAGGCTTATTCACACTATTGCCCTCTGTGAGATACACTTTTTTTCACTTTACCCCCTGAAACTTAAATCCTCTCAGTTTGCCACCTGAACTTTATACAGTTGTTGCAAAAGACCCTATGTCGTCAACTCTGTCAATTTTTCCGTTAAAATAGCTGACGTGGCACCTATATGGCATGAGTGAGACCCTTTTTTAGTTATGTAAGATCCATGTGAACAAAAAAAAATAAAAAACAATTTTTAAACTAAAAAATAATAAGATCCATGTCAATTTTTTATAATTTTTTTTGTTCACATGGATCTTACATAACCAGAAAAGGGTCTCACTCATGCCATATAGGTGCCACGTCAGCTATTTTAACGGAAAAATTGACAGAGTTGATGGCATAGGGTCTTTTGCAACAACTGTGTGAAGTTCAGGTGGCAAACTGAGAGGATTTAAGTTTCAGGGGACAAAGTGAAAAAAAGTGTATCTCACAGGAGGCAATGGTGTAAATAAGCCTAAATGAAATATAGAAATTATCAAACAAAGCATAAAATAAAAAATAAAATTACCAATTATACGTTAAATAATCCAGTCTCCAAGCCTCAATAAGGTTTCAAATTCATCCAAACTTGTTTCCCAAGTAAACTATTCCTTTTTATTCAGGGCATAAAGGGGAATGGCAAGAGTTAATTTCCTGAAGCCCAAATTCTCATCAAACAAGGTTTCCCATATTCATAAAAACTTATTTTCCAAGTAAACTACTCCTTTATATATTGAAGGCAAGGGACGAAACGGTATCGATCAATTAGTTTAATTTATTTTTATTGTTTTCCAATGTATAGATTCAGCCTCAATCCCTTGAAGATGATATCAATGGCTGACAAGAAGGAGTCCACACAAATACTGAGTACAAGAGAAGCAAACTGGTCCCAACTTCCAACCAACCTATGTGCAATAATCTTGTCAAAATTGTCCTCCGAAGACATACTCATGTTCAAAGCAGTTTGTCCTTCTTGGTATAAGGCCGTCAAGGACCACCGAGGAACACCGTGGCTCCTTCTTGGCCAAAATAACAAGGATGGTTTTGGTAATGACGGTTTTTGTTTTTTCAGTCTCCAAGAGAATAAGGTTCGCAACTTGAAGGTTTACCACTTGAAGAACAAGCCCGGTGAGAAGTACTTGGGGGGCCATAGTGTTTGTCTCGGATCGTCTCAGGGTTGGCTGCTTCTGTTGAACAAAGAGCTTGAGTTTAGGCTCTTAGATCCCTTATCTCAGATTCCACTTCCACTCCCACCCCTCAATACTTTCCCAGATATATTTGAATGCAATTTGAAAGATGTAAGAGAAAGGGTGGCAAAAGCTGTTCTTTCTTCGCGACCAACTTGCCTCAACAAAAACAACATTGGAGTCATGGTAATGTACAGCATCACCAAATTTGAAAGCTGCACAAGGTTTCATCTTGCATTCTGTACCACTGCAGATCATGAGTGGACAAAACTTAACGAGCACCGGTGGTACATTGATGTTACGAGCTATGAAAATCAATTATACGCGTTACGCGATGATTATAGTACTATTGAAGTTTGGGATTTCCCAGGTTCCTTTCCCATTAAAAAGGAGGAAATTCTAGCTGATGCATCCATGTTAGGTATAAAAACGATTTCTCCCTCGTGCACAACTTATATAATCAAAACAGTGGAAGATGTGTTGCTGATTCAGAGGGAGATCTCAATTCCATTCCAGGTTTATAAGCTGAGTTTGGATGGAAGATGGATAGAGGTGGAATCGATTGGCAATCGTGCGTTGGCTTTGGGTCATTTGAATCAGTCCATAGTAATCTCTTCCCATGATGCTCCAAAATGTGAAGAGGGTTCAATTTACTTCACGTCTCAGCTGCCACATGGTAATCATTTTGTTGGTGTGTTTAATTTGAGAGACAAAAAAGTGAAAAAAGCCTCAAATTTGGCAACGGGGACTGCACCAGTGTTTTGGGTTGATCATTATCTGTTTTAGTTAGCCTTGTAGCCAAATATTCATACACGTAGACGTCCCTCTACTGATTAAACCAAGATCATCTCAGTTTTTTAGCTGTATGCTTTAATTTTCAATTTTGAAATCCTCCTTTCCGATTAATTGATCAACTAATTAAGTGATATTATATATATGCTGCTTTTCTATTGCAATCACTCGTCGGGCATATTTTTTTTTTTTTTCATATTTAGTACTTAAACTTTGATCATTGTCTTAACGTGATACCTAAACTTTTATTTGTCCCAATTAATTACCTAAAAAAAGTTGTCGATCGAACCATATATAGGAGCTTCTAGTAGGTTAATTATTATTGCCTTGCCCATCAATCTGCATCTCTCGCACGTCAATCAACACGAGTTATTATTTTTCAACTTAAGCGTGCATGTTTATTTATGGGTATAAACATTTCCTCTTTTGCTCGCTAGAAAGTTATTATTTTTCAACTTAAACACGTTTTGGCTTATTTATCAATCGATCTTGATTGTTTGAGAATCGATAGTAATTAAGGATGTACATAAATATGATCAAGCCAAGCTAAAAATGTCAGACTCTAGATAATCTTGTATTCTGTACGGCTGCAGACGATCAGTGGACAAAACTTGGTGATCAGTTGGCGTGGTACATTGATATTATGAGCTATGATAATCATTTCTACGCGTTAAGCCAAAATTATAGTGTTGAAGTCTGGGATTTCCCAAGTTCCTTTCCCATTAAAATTATGGAAATCCAAGCACCATGGCCTGAACCTCATCGTGAGCACTGCAGACCTAATTACAACACGTCTTACATAATCAAGACAGCAGAAGATGTACTGTTGCTGGTCCTGAGGTGCTATAACCCTTGGCTTGATTAATTTCCGCCAAAAAATTGAAGTCCTTGCTTATAAGCTGGAACATTATTCCGATGATGGAAGTTGTAGATGGGTGGAGGTGGAATCCATCGCCAATCGTGCATTGCTTTTGGGTTCGAATCAGACCATAGTTAAACGAAGATTCCGACTATCATTTTGGTGTGTTTAATTTGAGAGACAATTCATTAAGAAAGGGAAATGTCTGTGATCATCCAGCATGGCTTGAATTAGTTGAACCACCAGCGTTTTGGTTTGATCCTAGTCCATTTTAAGCTTGTAGCCATAGATTAATTATCAACAATCCAAAGGGTTTATATAGTTTGAAAGATTACTGTTGGGGAAGATTGATAATTATTTTAATCTCTCCATAATTAGATTAATCTTTGGTGAGGCATATGGTACACAGCAATCTATTTAGTGGAAGTTTAATATTTAGTTTAGTTTTGGTTTCTTTTTTTTAGTGAATAAACAGAATGTTTTGCTTTCTTGACTTTGTAATGTATTGCCTATATTTACTATGTTTTCTTGGACAAGTTTAGGCACTACTTTTTGGTTTGATTTGTTCTATCTCAAGGGAATCAAACTATTGGGTTCTCGGATTCAACTTCCACTCCCAACCCTCGATACTTTCCCAGATATACTTGAATGCAACTTAAAACAGATTGGATCGGTCAAGTAAAGTCGATCCCTGGAGCTTTTTGAATATTTGGTACCTGGGGCGACCCATAAAAGATGAGGCGAGGATCAAGGGTATTAGGCTGGAATTCAAGCCAAATTTAGGCTCAAGATTAATTTGGGTCCAATCATTTTTTTCTTTTCCTTTTAATTTACAACGAGTTAAAAAAAAAAAAAAAACTTGATGCTAAAAACTGATCTTTTCAAACCTGACCCCCAAAAAGATACAGCGGTTCAAAGCAAGCAATTTTGAATTTCTGCTCTTCAATTGCTTATCTCGGATTGATGATCCACTTCCGCTCCCTCCCTTCTATACTTTCCCAGGTCTACCTAGCTTTAATTACCAAAGTTTGAAGCGTTCATACATTGTCTACCATCGCTGTACACTAGAATATTACAACTTGAATGGTTTGCGAGGAAGGATGAGCTGAGCAAAGCATGCGCTGTTGTGTCTTCGCGACCAACTAATTGCAGCAACCAAAACAGCATTGCGGTTATGGAAACAGTGGACAAAACTTGGTGATCAGTTAGGGTGGTCCATGCTACACATGAATTATGTAGCCAGCAAAATAAAAAAGAAACGAAAAGGCAAGAGAATGTTAAACTAAGCCTGTGAAGGCAATGAGAACCATAAACTTTGTAACACTGATTCATCTAAATTTGTTCCTTGTCTTCATCAGCATTTATTCCTCTCAACTTCTTCCTTGTCTCTTTTTTCCTTCTTGTCGTTGATCATTACCTTGTCTTGTATTAACCTAAAAGGTCACTGGTTTCCAAGCGCTCTTAAATTAAAGCCAATATTTAAAACTTGCCCAGAACTCTCTTGCATGCTAAATGATTAAGTTATTAACCTCACATATGTATAGATAGCTTATGAAATCTGACTTAACAATTGTAGTCTTGTAGAGAAACCCAACTTTGTGATACCAGACTCTAGATCCCCAGGCATCATTTGTGCATCTTCGTTTTCTCAACTAGAACAATTCAAAGTGTAACACTAGCTTCCAGGATTCCTAGCATTTCTTGAATCACTCTTATGTAGCTCAACAGTTTCCAGTCACATGTATATATAAATTGCTAGATTCTATATGGATAGAACTCTTCTCCCCGGCCACAACAGATACCACCCTAACTCAAGCACCTAAGTGTACCCCATGCACAACATACTAACCCATCATTTCAAGTTCTCAACTAGACACCTCTTCAAGGAAAATGATAAACAAGACTCTTAATGGTTTCAACCTAAATTCATAAGCACCTAGAAATCGATGTACATGATGATTGGTAATTAGACTAAATAGCATAACCACAAAAAAAAAAACAAAGCATAACCACCAAGAATACACAAGCACAGAGACCACCAATATAGGGAGCACAGACAGGCAAACTTGGATCAAATGAATATATTTGAAGGGATGATGACACCCAGTTTAGTTACCATAGAACAAATTCACAAACCATAAATAACAATGTTGTAAAGCAAACCATAATTACATGGTTTCTGCATACAAAGCAAGAATTAGAAGGGAAGGAAAAGATTTCAACTGTTGTCTATCATTCACTACCACTGACCCAACAAAAAGCCTTCACAAAACCAATTCTCTTTTTCTATTCCTGACTTTTCT
Organism: Dryas drummondii; assembly: GCA_003254865.1. Taxonomy (NCBI): domain Eukaryota; kingdom Viridiplantae; phylum Streptophyta; class Magnoliopsida; order Rosales; family Rosaceae; genus Dryas; species Dryas drummondii. The sequence continues at coordinate 1,146,413 of QANW01000563.1, forward strand.
AAACAACCCAAAAGATGTAATACTAAACAACGCCTGCAGAAGCCCCAAAAATGCAAATAAAAATAACAAAATATAAAGAGGGAATCCCCATTAACCCACATAATCAACCAATTACTTTCTGCTTTGCACTAATTCTTCAGCAACCCCAGAGAGCTTAAAAAATCTCAAACGAACATAAGAAAAACTGAAAATAAAAATTCCATCACTCCCACAAGCATAAATTGCACAACACAAAAACCAAGATTCATATATTCATATACGATCAACTGAACAACATAAACCATCAACCCATTAATATTTCACATACCCTTTTGTCCAATCAAAGAGTTAAACCTCCTCAAACCACAAACCGTCTAACAGAGCAAAGAGAACCCTAGAAACCGGAGCAAGTCAAATCTAAGCAAAAGAATTACATGGGTGTTGATGGCGAAGAGCATCTGGGTCTGGTTCAGCTGATGTCGGTGTCGTCGAAATCGTCGTGGAAGGAGTTGAAGAAGTCAGCGTCAGCGAGCCTGCTTTCGCCGATGACGCCCTCACCGAACATCTCGAGCGGGTCGACGTCGTCCACGTCCATGGCCATGGTGGAGCCGTGGTCGTCCATGTCGCCAAAGAAGTCCATCGCCGTCGGCCTCATCGCGCCAAACCTTCTCTGTCTCGCGGTAGCTATGGCTTGTGAGCGCCTTGCGTATTGGGTCTCGGCTGGAGAGCTCGCCTTTTGTCTCGTCAAAGACGACATGTCGTTTGTCATTCTGTTGTTGCGTTTGCTTCTGCGGGAATTATCACCGACTCATTAGTCAATATTTATACAAATTTGGGACTTTTCACTTTTTCAGTTTTCATTATCTTTTTTTAATTTTGGATAATAATCATTATTTCCCCTAAAAATTTGGGATTAAACTCTAGATTCTTGCATTTAACACCAAAAAAAAAACTAACAACGATCGGAAAACACCCGATGAATTGAAAAAGAAAAGATGTTAAAATTGGTGATAAATAACAAATCATGCAAGAATGATGTGTTAAATATTATTAAAAAGAGAGTAATGTGTTAAATATTATTTAAAACAAGAATAATGTGCTAAATAACCTATTGCTTTGACTTAGTGAATCAAATTCCTTTGTACGTACTATCAATCTTCTTGTTTGATAGAATATGTCACATACTCATTAGTTATATTTATCAGTGTCAAAATCTAGGTTTAGGGTAAATATATGTTGTATTATTTATCAGTCACAATTAAATGTGAAGTTGAGATTATATTAGCAAATTTTCAAGATAATATAAAAGCATCAAGGGCAATATTGTCAAAACTTTATAAATTTTAACTAACACTCATCATATGTGTGCTAAAGTATAAAAAGTCAAATGAAAAAGGCCAAAATCAAAGAGAACAATATATTTGTGACCTAATTTAAAAAACTACATTTAAATTTGGTAGTTCAATTGAAATATTATATGATTTTCATGCTACACCGAAAAATTATTGAGATTTGATATTTAATCTTAATTTTTTATATATACAATGAAATACTAAAATCCAAAAACAATTTTAAGGAGCTTTTTTAAGTTTTGGTTTTATGTATTTTTTTCATTTCTTTCTCATCCTCAGAAGTAAGTCAGAACAAAAAACAAAAACATTACCAATTTACCAAACAGCGCACTGAAAATACTAGCCACAAAAATTGAAATATTTGACTAAAATAAAAATAGAAAAACATCTAAATTGAACTGCAACTCAAAGTTTATTTATTAAAAAAACAAAAAAAACATTTGCTCAAATGTTGGAAACAGTTTTTTTTTTTTTTTTAAAAGAGTTTAATTGGAGAAAAGATAACAAGAACGTGGCACATGGAAGCTCACACTGTCAATGGAGAGCACTGTCCTCCTCACACAACCTCATCCATGGCGACCCAGATACTCCTTTCACACTCTCTTTCAAAACCCACTTCCCTCCTCTCATTTACGTCGCTCCTATACTCCTAGGTACCGTCCTTGGGATTCCAATGACGAAACCTCTCGGTCCCAGAGATTCGGTTTTAATTTCAGAGACATAGGCAAGGAAGAAGAAGAAGACGATGATGAAAAAGATGGGTACGATTACAATGGAAGTAGAGGGAAGAAGAAAAGGCGTTGGTGGTCAGATGAGTCTTCGGAGATGGAGGAAGGCCCAAGGGGAATCTTGGAGGAAGCCATTGATAGTGTCTGGATTTTCAAGGTTCTAATTTTACTTCTTTATCAGGTTATTTGTGTAAATTGGAGCTTAGTTTAGTTATTTTTACAGATGTTTGACTTGTCCAAAAACGAAAACAACTCCAGGTGTTTAAGCCTTAAGTCTTAAAATGCATCATTTTTGTTGCCTTTTGTTATTTGTTCATAGTGAAATGGCTAATTAACTGAAGTACGTTGATTTTAGGTACCAAATTATAATGTTTTTTCATTTTAACTACTAAAATATTTATGTCATTTTATTTTAAGTACTAATTTTAAAAACCATGGTTATATCGAGCTGTTACTGTCTAACAGTCATAACTTTTTTATTAATTTGTTATTTTTTCAATATTTGCAAGATTTAAACTTTAATGTTTAGTCTTTGAATTATATGACTTTATCCCCCAAACCTAAATCAAAAATATTAAACTCTTAAAAATTTTGAATTTTTATAAATTTGAAACAATCACAGTTCAATCACAACTGTGACGGTTGAACAGTTACAACTATATAACAAACTGATTTGTGACCTAATCTAAAATGTCTTACTCTAGGTTAGTACCTAAACTAAAAAAAAATTAATGTCTTTACTGAAAAACTATTGATATTTGGTATTTAATCCTAATTTTCTAATTAACTGATATGTAGCTTTTCTCTTTTTCCCATTTATTATGACAGATAGCTTGACTTTACAAGTGTGATGATGCCCCTTTGTGTGTGTGTGTCCGTTCTTTGATTGGCATCTCTACTAGTGTTTCATCAAGAGTTTAGAAGTTAACCAATGCCATTAAAGAAGTTGTTTATTGTAAGCAATAACTTTTGCTCTGAAACAACTTCTTATCAAAGCAAGAGAGGGAAAAAAAGAGTTTTGATTTCTCTAAGAACATATGCTTTAGGTACAAGAGACATAAATTGCAAAAGATGTAATAATATGGACAATCTGTTACTATTTGTGCTTAAGTTGGAAACTCCAGTAAAGCTTACTGTTATGAAGCCAGTATATCACTTATGCTCTTTTACTATGAAATGTTTTCAGTTCCATATGTAAATATTCAGTTGCCCCATTTAGTTGACTGGCTTTTATTATTTGCAAGGTTCAGCACCTCACTGTTTGACAACTTACACAGCAGTATATCAGCATAACTGCTATTGGCCCAAAATAACCTAATAGGCTAATAGAGTGTTACTCCCCCCCCCC